>JAQQSV010013396.1:0-12534 GCA_028646515.1 Pseudochirops corinnae | reverse complement strand
ATATATACATAGATGTAGATAGAATATTACATATAATTCATATAGGTATAAATGTAGATATATGAGATTAATATAAGCATAGATGTAGATATACATTTTATCCATTGGCTGTTCCTTGGGTGATAAATTCTCTGAACTGAGTCACTCCGGCCCTCATGTAATAGGTTTTCAGTTACTTGGTCAGAAAGCCTTTCTTGTCCAGAAAGCAGGAATTTTCAGAACCTGAGCTCCAAAGGCTTTATTTTCATGCAATGACTGGGCATTTTTATACAGAGAGGCTAATGGAATTTTAAAATGCAAGCTGCACTGGATGAAACATTTGGAAAAAGTGAAAGTTTTGTCAATCTTGTTTTTCCTTTGTAATATAATAGTTGCTACAGAATATGAAATATATGACTTACTGATTTTTATTCACTTTTACATGGTACCACGTGTATTTTGTTTAGTTCATATAGATAAGGGGACAATTCTTAGACTCTCAGGGATATCAAACTACAGCAACTTTTCCCAATTTTTTTCGTTCTTTAGTAGAATAAGGAAATGTGTGTGTGTGTGTGTGTGTGTGTGTGTGTGTGTGTGTTTCGCATATATTTGTGCCTTAGTGTGGAAAGCTCTGGCCTTGAAGCCAGGGAGTACTGGTTTCAAATCCTACCTCTAATTTATACTAGTTATATGATCCTAGGAAGTCTCTTAATGTTTCTATGTTATGGGCAACTTTCTCAGATGATAAGTTGCAGAGAAGGTACATGTTATGGGAATCTGAAGATCTTCCCTGCCCCTAGGCCCTTTGCTTAAGTGGCTTAAGTGACTCTGAGAACTTCCCAGACTTGAAAGTATATTCTGTTCCCTAAGAGGCTGAATGTGGTCACATGGAGCCTGTGGCAGGAGGCTTGTTCTTCAGGAATGCCCATTCCTTATTATTTTGGGCAGTGGGTCAAGAGGACTGTGACATTCTCTGAGCCAAGAGAAGACTATATATATATGCCCTGATGTGAGGTTTTGCTTTGGGGCTCACTTTGAGAAGAGTTGTGTGATTTGGCCAGATGAGACTCTGGGAAGCCGTTGAGCCCCCCGGCTTAGAAAATCCCAGATGTTGGTGCTTCTCTCTCTGGTAACTGACTAGATATGGATATAATGATCAGATGGTTGGAAGCCCATCTTGCTGATCTGTTTCTTTCTCTGCTTGTAACTTCTGTTTGTAACTTCTGTTTGTATTCTCTGAAGTTCAGGGTGCTGACTTTTCCCCCTGAACTAGGTAAATGATATGTTTGATTAAAGTAAGACTATTAACCCATTTTGAGTTGCTTTCCTTTAGAAAAGCAGATCTAAGAACCTGTGGTAGCAGCTATCTTGGGTATGCTAGGGTGCTTGCTGATACAGTATTAATCTGCATTGGTAGAGGAGATTCCCTCCAATGAAATCACAAAGCCACTTTTAACAGAGAGAGACAGAGAGACAGAGAGTATATTTTGTTCAATATTTTTTATGTTATATTAAATAGGAGTTTTAACTAGAAAGAAGATATGGTGCTTTAAAAATGTAGGCAATAGTTTGCCTCTAAAACTCTAAGTTAGAGCTATTAAAGGGACCAATTGAGTATAGATGAAAGCCAAATACCAGATGTTATGGGAAAGCATAATGTTTGTACATCAAATGGACTAAAAACATGCTTCTGATTGAGAAAAATATACTGAATTGATTTTAGATTATGGACAAAAAGATTTGCCACAAATAGAAATTTAACCTGCGCCAAAAAAAAAAAAAAAAGTAAATAAAGGAATTTTGAATGCGTAAATGACTTCTTGGAGGTATTAAAAAATTAACTTCCCACCTCTATGGTTTAGACTTATACATAGAATTACGGAATTTTCTTCTCTCTGGAAGGGCCCTTAAAGGACTTCTCATTCATTGAACATTTCTACCAAATGTATCCATCCCTTCCACAATATTCAGAGCAAGTGATCATTCAGCTTTATCTTAGATACTTTTACTGAGAGAGATCTTGTTACCTATAAGGCAACAGATACTCTATTGACTTTTTTTTAATTAAGATGGTCTTCCTTTTTATTGAGCCTAAATTTGCCTCTACTTCAGGTCCCAACATTGTTCCTGCTTTTTTTCCCTATGGAAATAAAATGTCCTATAAATCTACTCTTTTTTTAGACTAAAACCTCTAAATCCTATAGGTTGAGTATGATATAAAGAGGTTTCAAGTAACCTTAGCATCTAGTTCACCTTTTAGTTTCTAAAGAAGTTCAATGCATTTGTGATTTCATTGGTTGGTGGCAGAGTCAGTTGTGCTCTCTCTAGTGATGAATATCACAATTGACCCTTACCTTCTTATCCGGTATAATCTAGGTCTGTGTCATTCCAAAAATCTGTCTAAATCTATCACACCCTTAACCATTAATCTTCTAACCACAACTTTTCAATGTTTGTTAGGCAATACTGTTCATAATCTCTCATTATTTTTCCTCATGGTCTCTTTTAAAAGAGAACTTGTATTACATTAAGTGTTGTTCTTGCCTGCCACATCTCTTCACTTGCCAAAGGGATGAAATATTTGCAAATTCAATCATTGTGAATTTTTTTTTTTGTTTCTTCAATGTGCCAACTAAATTGCATTACTTAAACTTCTGTAAGAAACTGGGATGATCAGTAAATATTTTTTTCTTTCTTTCCATTTCCCATCCTTTAAAGTTGATAACTTATTTAAACTGGTTTGGTTGGTGCTACTATAAACCACATACAATATTTTTCATATGTATCCTCTCTTATGATTTAGTATTGATTTTGACCTTTGCTTTAGCTGTTTGGTTAAATGGCTGCACATAAATAGAGGATTTTTAAAAGATGGCTATTAGCCTGAACCCCTCATGTATTTTTTTTCACATTTTCTTTTTTATTATGAACATAATAAGCACAAGGAATTTCAATAATCAAAGAAGAACAAAAAAGATAATTGTATGTATCACTATGACCAGGCTACTCTCCTAACTTGTACTGATGAACTGGATCTCTCCAAACTCTTGGTTGTAGAATGAGTGTTGAACTACCTTAGGTTCAAGATACTATATGGGATCCACAGTCCTAAAACTATAACTCATCAATATTCATCAATGAATTTACCTTTAATAGTCAGCCAAAGGACACAGTTAGCTCAAAGCAAAGGCCTGTACCAGGGGTGGGGAACTTTTAGTCTCAAGGCCACATGTGGTCCTTTAGGTCTTCAAGTGCAGCCCCCTGACTGAATCTAAACTTCACAGAACAAACCCCCTTAATAAAAGAATTTGATCTATAAAACTTGGACTTAGTCAAAAGGCTGCACCTGAAGACCTAGAAGGCCCATTTCCTCAACCTTGGTCTATACTGATATGGAATCATAAGAATGAGAGTAACAAATCCATATTGTATTCCGACAACCACTCCTACCATCAGTGGGAAGAGTAGTAGAGTAGTACATTAGTAGAGATGTGCATATCAAGGGAACACACATGTTTTATGCAACTAAGGATATTGACACTGTAGGACTCTAATATCCTTTTCATTTTGGTGGTTTTCCTAACTCTTTCTCACGGGCACCTCATCCCTGCTGCACTGATTACTGATATGGGTACCCCGGGCCTATTTCTGATGAAAGCTCAAATACTGACAGCCAGAGCTAATTCTCTCTTGACTCACAAAGCTCCTCTGGTCTCATGATTTGACTTGTAGGGCTTGTTCCCTGTTATATATAGGCAATCGGATTTGTTGCAAAGCATGATGGTCAATGAGAAGAGGAGACGAGAGAAATCTTTCACCCTCCCCCAGTGGAGAAGAATGATTCTGTCTCTAGAGCCAGATTGTTGTGGTTTTTTTTTTTTAATAGCAAACTCTCTTCTTCATTGTAAGAACTTTTAGCAGTTTATTATTATAAAATTTTAATCCTGAGTCGTGGGTATTGTTGCCCCAGTCTTCATTTCCTCCTTACTATTACTTGCTGAAATGATGAACTCAATGATCTTAGAAGGGCATGGAAAGATTTGCATGAAACAATGAAGAGTGAGTAGAACCAGGAGAACACTGTATATGGTAATAGCAAGATTGTTCTTAGAATGACTTCAAGTGATTATGTCATTTTAACTACTATAAATACACAAATTAAAAATGGACATATGAAGAAAGATGCTATTTAAGAGGAAGAACTGATAAATAAAAGAATGTATAGAATAATTTTACACATACATATGCATACATATGTGTGTATATTTATAGAGATATAAGATACCTATTTGTGTCTAATGGTACTCATCTCTAGGGTGGGGAAGGAGGGAGAGAAGAAAAAAGGGGAAAAAAGAAATATGATAACTTTGCTATGTATTTTGGAGGAAATATCAAGCTGTATGTGGTAAATTTGTAGTTTCATGTATAATCATCTTTCTTTATGGAATTTTATTTTTATTTATCTTTGTTATAGAAATACTAGTTTTGTTTCATGAATTGAAAATAAATTACAAAGAAATAAATAAAAGAACTTATACTTCTCAGAGTGGCTATGTGGCACAGTGGATAGAGTTTCAGGCCTGGAGTCAGGAAGATTCCTCTTCTTGAGTTCAAATCCAGTCTCAGACACTTAATATCTGTGTTACCCTGAGGAAATCACTTAATCCTGTTTGCCTTCATTCCTCATATTTAAAATGAACTGGAGAAGGAAATGGCAAGCCACTCCAGCATCTTTGCTAAGAAAATTTCGGATGGGGTCACAAAGAGTCAGATATGACTCAACAACAACATAATTCTCACAGTCGTTTCCTGCATTAAGGGCATTCTAGAGTGTTCAATGCTATATAAATGCCTGCCACGCAGTCAGTTAACAGGCATTTAGTAACAGTTTATTACTTTTCAGACAATGTGCTAAATGTGACTACAAATAAAAGACATAATGCCTTCTCCCAAGGAGCTCACATTTGATTAAGGAGACAACATGTAAATAACTGTGCATATATGAGATATATATAACATAAATGGAAGGCAAACTCTTCTTTTGAGGGAAGAGCCTGGAGGTGGGGTTGGCATATGCTGTAGTTCTCTTACAGGAGAGATTTGAGTTGAGACTTGCTGGAAGCCAGAGAAGTTAAGAGGTGGAGGTGAGGAGGGAAAGCATTCCAGGTATGAGTGACAGTCATTGCTCATGCATTGCATAGGGTCAATGTGCAAAGAATAACAATTTGACCCTGTGTCTGGATGATAGAATATATAGAGGGAAGTAAGATATATAAATACTAGTAAAGTTGAAGGGGTCGGGTCGTGAAGAGTTTTAAATGGAATTAGAAGCCCATGACATGATTACACATGTATAAACTATATTAGCTTGCTTACAGTTTTAAGGAGGGGGAGAGGAGGAATGGAATTTGGAATTCAAGACTTTAAAAAATGTTGAAAAATTTTCTTAACATATAATTGGAGGAAATATATATGCATGTATGTATGTATATATATGTATATATATATATATATACACATATATATATAAAGTTATTGGAAATCCAAACATATGATAGTTTTAATTTTCTTAATTTAAATTGCATTCATAACAATGTGAAGCTAGGGATTCATATGTTAGTGATGAAAATAAATAATGGAAAAGTAAAAAGATGGAGAGCCACCTCTTAGATATTTGATAGAAGAGCGTCTTCTTCAAACACAGGTGGAACCAGGAGGCCTTTAATATCCCCTGCTATTGAATAAAATCAGTCACTAATGTAAACATAACCCCATGTTTTAATCTTGTTTGACTTTGGCTACCTGTAGCCAGCCTGCAGGAGAGGACAATGCCTGAATGCACCAATCTTATCCTTAGAGATAATTCCATCTCCTCCTAATGAGTATTTGGCAGCAGCTGTCACACTTGTCGCATCTCCTCATTTGGAATACGGGCCAATCAAAATACTTAGGGAGGAGCTGAAAGGCAGTAATCTTACCTTCTCAGATGACATGAGCAAATTAAAATACCTTTGTCCTTATATGGAAAAGCCTGTCTATAAAGGCAGTGGCCTGTCCCCTAAGGAGTTCTACCTTGCTATGTTAATAAACTCCTTTATAACTTATTTTTCTTGAGTCCTACTACCCCATGATTTTTTGATTTCATGAGGCACTGGTGTGCCCTAATATTCTAGGAGGAAGGCACTAAACTAAGATGATTCTGCATTGTTCTTTATAGAAAGAAATTTTAAAAGAAAAGGGGGGAAATGAATACTAAAATAATGTCTATTCCCTTTGATCTAGTTAGAAACACATGCTGGCCTACCTCTATGTCCTCTTGTTTTAAATCTACTGTGATTCTATTACTTACAAACTTTATTTAATAAAAGTTTGATAAGTGTGTCTTACAGAGAAAAAAAATGAAATGATCATGTGTACTGTAAGATGGCGCTTCAAAGGCTAACATGAGATCATAGCTAAACGTTCTCTATTAGCACAATATCAATATCATTCCCATTTAACTATATTTTCTTCTCCTTTCATCAGCATGCTGTTGCTATTCAGGTTCATTGCATCTTACTAAAGCCTGATTCCATTTGGAGGAATATGAACATCTTATTTTTTAAGCATGTTTACTGTTATTTTTTAATTAAAATTTTTAATTGAAGTATAAAATGTGTAGTGTACCAGTGTGCTACGAGCAAGTCAAAAGCAACTTTATGTGTACTTTGAGACTACTATACATCCTGTTAAACTTCAGAATCTAAAAAGAAGATTGGAGGCCTAGTTCTGGTATCAAATGACGATGCGTCATTGGGCAAGTCTTTTCAACCTTTCTGTCATTCTTTTTTATTTTAATTTATAAAATGAGGGGATGGGATTCTACATTACTTTCCAATTTTAGCCTTCTATGATTCTATTCTAATAGTTAATATCTTCATTTAATTTTTTTTTTCAAGAAGAAAGTATACAGTATAGGAAGTCCGTTTTCTGTGTGAGATCTTTTACCCATGATTAAAAAATAAAGTTATATGGAGTCATCCACACTGGTACAAATCAGCTGAGTGATTTTGGACAAGTCACTTAAATGTAAAACTTTCAGTTTTCTCATGTGTTAAGCGAGAGTATTCTTTAGAATAGATGATCTCTTAACAGTTTTAGGTCTAACATTTGGTACTTCTATCATCTTGTTCAGTCATTTCAGGCATGTTTAACTCTTTATGACCCCATTTGGGGTTTTCTTGGCAAAAATACAGGAGTACTTTGCCATTTCCTTCTACAGTTCATTTTTACAGATAAAAAAACTAAGGCAAAGAAAGTTAAGTGATTTGTGCAGGGTCACACAACTAGCAACCTAGATTTGAACTCAGGTCTTCCTATCTCCAGGGCTGGTGCTCTATCCACTGTGCCACCTAACTGCCTCAATTTGACTTATATTTACTTATGTAGTGGAACTTTTGAAGCTTGTTCTGACAACATAAGAATGTGGGTATAAAACATTATACAAGCAGATATTAGCAAAATGTGTAGTTTCCCAATAGAACAATCAATCTTAAATATACATTTGTTGTGAGCATCCCATAAAGTGAGTGAAAGTATATAGTAAGTATAAAGTTTTATCTAAATATGAATTGGTTAGATAGGTAGATCAATAGATAGATAGATGGATATCTATATCTATAAATATAATATATAAATATTTTATATACATCTATGTGTATATACATTCATACGCACATATACATATATACCAACAGTATGGATGTGGTTCAGATGTGCTTAGAGATAATCTTACCACTGTATTTTCTCTTTCCTCTAGGGAGATGAGCGCTGGCGATTGTTGCCCCAGGGTGTGCCTAGACACCTAAGTATATCTGGCTCACTCTCTATGTCTATGAAACTTTTCATTATTACTATGACTAGAAGACTCCCTGTTTCTTGCTTTATTTCAAGAATCTCTGAGAAAATAATTGATCCTTTCCTTTGCCTAAAACTTCTGACTCTTCCACCTCAAAAGGGGCACTAAACCTGAGGGGTATCCATCTAGCTTCTAGTATAGCTCTACCTCAGGTTTTAAAAAGAAAAAGTATACAAGGCAAAAGTTTACACATCACAAATGTCCTATAGTGTTGGATAAGGAAGAAAACCAGCATCTGAGTCTGGAAGACCTGGGTTCAAGTCTTACTTTTATGTGAGCCTAGGCAAGTCATCTATTTTCTCAGTGCATCACATACGATTACATTACCAATGAGTCACCAAGTTCAGAAAAGACCAAGAAAAATTTTTAAAGGATTAGGATCATAAGATAATAGATGATTATAATATCAGAGCTTGAAGAAACCTTAAAAATCTCATGAAAAAAATGAGGCTTAGAGATGTTAGATTGGTCTAATAAAACAACACATATAAAATGTATTGCAAATCCTAAGATATTATGTAAATGCCAGATATTATGATAGCAGAAAATGAGAAGAAAGTCAGAATCATAGAATGTGAGAAGTAGAAGGGACCTTGGTGCTTTCCAGTTCAACTCATACACAATAGGGATCCATATTATAAAACCAACAAGTAGTCATCTCACCTCCTCTTAAAGACATCTAGTAAGAAGAAACCTTAAGTCACAGGAAAATGTGAGGAATACAGGCAAAGAAAACATCACTGTTAGTTAAGCAAAAAATTAATGAAAGAAAAGAAAATAATACATGTTGGAAAAAACTTTGAAAGTAGTTGGAAGGGATAAAATGATATATTGGGTAGAGTTCAGTTATATAACTTATTTACTCTGTGACCTTTTATAAGTCATATAACTCTTCAGAGCCTCAGTATTTTAATCTTTAAAATTGAAATAATAATGCTTGCATTGCTTATTTCATGGGATTGCCATAAGCAAAGCATTTTTTAAAGTTTTAAAGCCTTTGATTAGAATATTAAACCAGATCTTTCAATATTATTAAATTCATTAAATAAGCTGTATGTTGAGCAATAATGTTGGAAAGCTGTTTGGGAGACTGAGATTATGGTACTGGATATTTAAAAAAAGAGGAAAGATGAGGAGTACTAGAAAAATACATATAAAATGCTTAGGATAGGCAGCATCACACAGTGGAAAAGACCCTGAACTTGCATTCAGAGGACCATGGTCCAAATCCTAGTCCTGTCGGTTAACTAAATGTGTCCTTAGAAAAATCAGTTAATGATTCCCCCTACCTCAGTTTCCTTTTTTGTAAAATCAGGAGGTTAGATTAGATGGCCTCTAAGACCTTTCTAGTTCTAAATCTATAATTCCAAAACATTGAAATCTGTAAGAGATGATACAAGTGTAAAATGGGGTATTGAAAGAGAGGAAAAATGAATTAGGGAAAACATTAGCTGAAAATGGCTATGTTCTGTGGCAGAAAACTAATGAGGCTTAGGAGAGAAAATAGGAAGACCTTTAGTAAAGAATGAAAGTTCCACAACAGCTTTAGCTCTGGGAACATATAATGCAAGGTATTGAGTGAATCGATTGAGCAGAATGATTCCTCTTCATTTCAGGAAATACTGGATAATGGTGCAATGATACACTTGTGAGCTACAGCAGAAAATAGATCCAATCAATAGATGTTAGTCATTTATATAATATATTGTTGCCCTTATTTAGGTTATGGTTCTTTCCTTTTTTCTATTTCTCTTAATACTTCATGTCCATTTTCAAGCTCTACATAAAGAACTCAGTTAGAGCTATAGAACATGGTCTCTGGGTTGTCATGTCTTAACTTCATAGTGCCGTTTTCCATCTAGAGTAAATTAGGCTCCCCATGAAGAAAGGCATCATTGGAAGTACACTGGAGTTGGACTCAGACAATTGCATCTGATGTTTACTAGCTGTAAAACTTTGGGCTAATAGCATTATATTTATCAGTCTCATTTTCTTCATCTGTGCAGTAGAAATAAATAGATTTACCATATCTAGCTACTGCACAAAGTTATTGTTAGAATACACTGAGACAATGCAGTTAAACATGATATATATACATAGGGATTGTTGTTTATTTCCCCCTTCTCTATGTCTACAATAGAATATTTCGCATATAATACACTTGAATGAATGAGTATTAGAAGAGCACTAGCTTTGAACTCAGAAAAATGAGGTTTGAATTATGATTTGCTACTAGCTACTCCCATGATCTTGATTGGAAAACTTTATCTCCATGGGTTTTTAATTTCATCATTTATAAAATGGGGTGTTTGGACAAAATTATCTTCTTTAAATTGTTTCATATTTATCATGTATGTAACTTGCTTTGCACTTATTTGTTTGCATGGGCTTTTCCTTGTTAGATTGTAAATTCTTTGAGAACAGGAACTGTCTTTTGTCTTTTTTTGTATCCCCAACACTGAGCAGAGGACCTGGAACATAGTAAGAGATAAATAAATGTTTATTGAATTTAATTGAAAATTCTAAAATCTTTTATAGGTCTGAAGATCCATGGATCTAAAATATTTGGAACCTAGCCATGCAATAGTGCAAAATGGAAAAAGGATTATGATTCAGAAAAGATAGCAAGGCGTAGCTAGGTAGAGAGGGAAAAGGGTAATCAGGAGATAGCTGTGTCATGAAAACCAAGGGAAAAGAGAACATCCTAGAAAATGTAGTGGTCAATAAGGATCTCAAAGGATGGGCAGGGATGAATGAGTTGAAACTGGATTTATGAAGGAAGTAGTTTTATCAGGGAAAATAGAGATTCAGTGGATTATTAAAGTAATTTTTATATAATCTTACCTTTTTTTGGAGATAGAGTAAGGGAGGAAGAGTTGATCAGGACTCAAATGTTCAGTTTTTCCCCACATCTTCAGTCCAGTTAATGAAATTAGAGTAGGCCAGGGATAGACAAAAAAGTGAATAAGATAGTAAGGACTTAAGGTAAAAATAAATGTCTAAATTGGTTACCCATTTATAAGATCTGTTGTTCTTCAATCAGGTTTGATGGAATTAGATGTTGCCTAGACATTTGTCTGATCAGAGAATTGAACAAACACCTGGGGACCTTCTAAAACAAACAAACAGAGTGGGGAAATTGTGTATAAGTAAAAGAGGTATCAGAGGAAGAACTTTTACAGTATGGGATGGGCAATTGGGAGGAGGTGGCAAGCAATGCTTGCATCTCATTCTCATGAAAATTAGTTCAAAGAGGGAAGACACACAAACACACACACACTCAGTTAGATACAGAAATCTATATTATCCAATAGGGAAGTAGAAGGGGAAAATTGAAAGAAAGGGAATGATAAAAGAAAGCACAGATTGAGGGAAGCAGTGGTCAGAAGCAAAAAAGACTTCTGAGGAGAGGCAGGATAAAACAACTGAGAAGAATAAGTCAAAGAAAATAGAATGGAGGAAAATACACAATTAGTAATAATAACTGTGCAGATGAATAGGATGAACTCACCCATAAAACAGAAGTAGATCACAGAATGGATTAGAAACTAGAATCCAACAACAAATTGTTTAAAAGAGACACACTCATGAGGACCTGAGTTCAAATCCAGCCTCAGACACTTGACAAACTTACTAGCTGTGTGACCTTGGGCAAGTCACTTAGCTCCAACTGCCTTGCCTTCTCCCCTCAAAAAAAAGAGACATACTTGGAACAGAAGGAGATAAACAAGATTTAAAATAAAGGGCTGGAGCAGACTCTATTTTGCTTCAGCTGAAGTAAAAAAAAAAAGGCAGAGGTAGCAATCATGATCTTAGACATACAAGCATATGTAGACCTAATTAAAAGAAATAATCAGGGAAACTATATTTTGCTGAGAGATATCATGAACAATGAAGAAATATTTAAAAATTACAGCAAGTTTCTCTGATAAAGATTTGATATCTCAAATACACAGTGAATTAAGTCAAATTTATAAAACTAAGAATTCATTCCCCAATTCATGTGTGGTCAAAGGATAAGAACAGGCAGTTTTCAGAAGAAGAAATCAAAGTTATCTATAGCCATATGAAAAACTGCTCTACATTACTATTTATTAGAAAAATGCAAATGAAAATAACTTTGAGGTCGCACTTTATAAATATTAGACTGCCTAACACGATCAAAAACGAAAATGGCAAATGTTGTAGGGAAAGTGAAAAAATTGGGACATTAGTGCCCTGTTGGTGGAGTTGTGAACTGTTCAACTATTGTTGAGAACAACCTTGGGACTATGCACAAAGGGCTATAAACCTTCTGCATTGCCTTTGACACAGAAATACCACTACTAGATCTGTATTCCGAAGACATCAAATAAAAAGGAAAAGAACCTATGTATATAAAAATACTTATAGCAGTTCTTTTTTGTGGTAGCAAAGATTTGGGCAAGAGAACATAACCATTGACTGGCTGAAAAAGATGCAGTATATGATCATGATGGAGTATTATTGTGTTATAAGAAATGAAGATGGGAGCAGTTTCAGAAAAACCATGGAAAGACCTATATGGACTGATGCAAAGTGAAGTGAACAGAACCAGGAGGATATTGTACACTGCAACAACATTTCAGTGTTGATCAATCTTCAAAGAGTTAGCTGTTCTGATCAATACAATGCTC
>JAQQSV010013395.1:0-12534 GCA_028646515.1 Pseudochirops corinnae | reverse complement strand
CCCCCCCCCCCCCCCCCCCCCCCCCGGCCGCATTTTTCACCTGCTAGATCCATGCCTTGCCTGAGGGCCTCTGGTTTCACATAGGAGTCCATCATGCCTCATACCTACCTACCTGCCAGAAGTGGATTAGAGGACCAGGCTTCTGCCTCCGTCCCCAGTTTGAAATGAGTCCTTTTTTTCCTTCCCCCCGGGAGTGGCCCAGTTGGAACTTGGCCCCTTCCATCTTGTCCAGAAGCACAAATCCAACCTAGTGGCCCGTAATCTTATCTAACCCCCAGGTCCCCGTCACATCCCCTGGAAGGGAGGAGTTCAGAGATCACAAAAGCCTTGGTTTTGTTTTTTTTCTGACTGTTAACTAAGTGGTTGATGTCTCCTGGGGGAAACCAGGCAGAGAACAGTGGTGGTAGGTGCCTAGCCCTTCTGAGAATCATGCAGTCCCCCCCAGGAATCTCGGTGTGATATCTGTGGGGTTTGCCCCAGAGAACTGAGCAAAGGGAATAATTCCTGTCAGGCCTGGAGGACTTGAAGGGCTGAGGGGAGGTGGGAGGAAGGGAGGGAGTCAGCTCCCTGTGTGTCATGGGCAATGCCTTACCTTTAAGGAGACCCAGAGGCTCCTGAAGTCCCCGCCTCTTCCTGGGTCAGCCAGAATGGGGGCAGCCTCTCCAAGTAGTCCAGCTTGTGTAACCACTCTCATCCTGGGCCAAGCCTCAGTCAACAAAGCCACTATGAGAGGGGCTGGGGGGAGCTTGGGGCCCAGAGCTCGGCCCAGGGCGAGTCCCTGGTCAGGAATGCGGGAGCCTTCGCATATAGGATTCCTTTCTTTCTTTCTTTTTTTAAACAGCCAAGGCTGCCTCACTGGGACTTGGACAAAGGAGATTTCTAGTTATTCTGGTATTCTTGATCCTGGATGGTTCCTGCCTTGAGTGTGTGTCTAAGTGTGTCTGAGCCCCTCGCCAGGCCAACAACCGTGCCGACTGACCATGCTCCCGTTTTGTGTCCTGGGGGGTTAGGGAGAAGTGGTGGGAGGGGGCTTCTCTTGTAGAATGTATCTTTTTTTGGGGGGGGGGGGGGTGTCTTTTTGTTAAGATTAATTAGCATTGTTTTAGGTATTAAGAATACTGGTTTTTAATACTGAAAATAAAGCATTTAGTATCTTAAAAGACCACGGCCTCTGCCTCCCGGCATGGGTACACACAGCCCAGCCCAGATCAGACCTCGGATGTGCCACCTGAGAGGGAGGGGCAGCTTTCACCTTTAACCCGACAAGCAGGGGGTCAGCTGTAGGCTGCCCAACCAGACACACTCACTTATCCACAGGAATACCCTCACCCGGCCCAGACAAGGGGCCGCACACCATTCCCGTCTGGAAGCTGCATGTGCAGCGAGCAGGGGGCTGGCCTCCCTGCAGACAGCCCTCCTGCCTCACTCAGTTCTCAGAGTTCCCTGTGACTCAGCTATTTCCACCAGGAAGAAGGAAGGGTATGAGATAGCAAAGAAGACAGGTAAGTCCCCAGGAAACCAAAAGTGGGTAGGAATAGCCCACCAGCACACACTACTCTCTCACCCCTAAGAAACCACTTCTCCATACGTCTGCACTGTCAGTGCCAGAACCAGTTTTTATTCCAACAATACAATACACCGGGTGCTGCTGGGACTGATGGGGAAGAAGCAGTGAGGCCAGAGTGAGGAGCTCCCCACCCAGGGATGGGGGAAGGAAGTGCAGGCCTGAGTAACAAGGTCAGAAAGCCCTAATAAGTCATAGTGGGGAGAAGGGAGCAGAATAAGGCATGAGACGTGGAGGAAGCAAACCCACATCTTCCCTCACCCAGTGCTGTCCCCTTCTGCCCACTAAACCTCAGTGCCCCATACCACACTCCCTTGAACTCCTGAGATTCCCCTGGGCAGAGTTAGACACCTGCTTTGGCCTTAGAACAGCTTAAGGAAAAGGGGTGCAGGCAGACAGAAAGATGCTAGAAGCCTGAGAGGAATGGGTGAGAATGAAGAAAGCCATCCTCCCCAAACGTGAGGGCCAACGGCAGCAGGGGCTGCTGGAGCCCCCTCCTCCTCTTCTCACAGGTAGGAACATCCTCCTTTTAAAGCTTGTGTTGATGCTAGCAGCCTTGAATGGAGCAAGAAGAGCCTAAGCTAGTCCTCTGTACCAGGCTAGGCTGGGGGTTTCCGGAAGGTACTCCAGGCATGGAAGCATCGGGTGAATGGATGTTGCTCATTACCCTTTCGGACCAGTCGGAGTTTTCGAGGATGCTCCTGGTCCTTGGACCTCATGTGCTGGATGTAAACCTGCCAATGGGGGAGAGAGAGAGAGAGAGGAGACAAACCACGGAGGTTAGAGAAATGACAGCCTCCATCCCATCAGATTTTAGGCTGTCGGGGGCCACAGGTAATTCAATCCAATCTCTTCATCTTGTAGGCCCATTTTAGATTGTACATATCCAGGTCCAGAGAGGTTGACATCTACTACCCTCCCCTGCCCCGAAGGAGTTCAGCATTGAATAACCTTCATGGTCCCTAAGCTGTAGCCCACGGAGAGATGAGGAGGGAGGAGGAACAGCTCAAACCAATAAACGAGGGGACGATGGAAAGCTGGGCTGAGGTTCTAATCCCATGCCCGCCACTGACAAGATGTGTGACCCTGGGCCAGTAACTGGCTCTCCCAAGGCTCTGGTTTCTTTCTGTGTAAAGCGAGCAGGGATTCTTAACCGAACGCCAGAACTCATTTCTTCTTTTTAAATATCCTGTTCACTACATTTCAATACAATTGGCTCCCCCTGACACAAAAAGGTGACGAAGCCCTGGTCTGGCCAGGCCAGGCCAGCAGGTAAGGCTTCAGACACTCACCTGACAGGCCTTCAGGCTCAGCTTGATTTCCACCTGGCTTGTCTGAGTTCCCACCCACATGTAAACCTGCAAGGTGGGTAAAAAGGAGGGACAGCTGAAGTTAGTCTATTCAGGGGCATCCTGGTATTAGAAGGGAGGGTCGTGGGTGCCACAAGGCAAGCAGGACATTCTGGGTGCCATTCCCAATTCTGTCACTAATGTGCCAGTGTGACTGTGAGAAAGTCATTCTCTGGTCCTCAGTTTTCTGACCCATGAAATGGAAAGAACTATCCCCACCCTGGTGAGGACTAAGGGAGATGGGGCTCCAGCCATGTGAGGCACTAACAGCCCTGCCAGGCTTGGGGCTGTGCCCAGAGGGGAGAGGAGCCACAGCAGAGCCAGAAACGCTTGTCTGGGAAGGGTTGGGACCAGCAGAGTAAGGGGGCCAGGACGGAGGGAGGAGCTCACCTCCCGACCGTTGTCCAGCAGCATGATGTCGTCGTCGGCCAGGTCGTCCTGGCAGAAGTCGGAACACTTTTCTGACACGGAGAAGTACCCCTTCTCATTGGAACACCTGTGCGGGGGGAGAAGGCAAAGCTCCAGAGAGGGGCCGCGGAGGAGGCTCTGAGGTTGAGGGGAGAGGGCTTCTGTGGAGCCATGGAGGGACAGAGGCTGAGGAGCCCCCAGAGGGGAGGCCCAGGAGGCTGAAGCTGAAGCTCACCTGAAGAGCCGGGCGTACTTCATGTAATCGGCATCTTCGTCATAGGGCTTCTGAGCTCCGATGCCCACCCAGAAGAAGTTCTCTGGCTCTTCTCCCTCGTTAATCACCTGTTGAGAAAGGGGGAGCTAAGGGGGCTGGGGCGAAGGCAGGAGTCAGGCAAGGCCAGTTGTGGCCCTGAAAGCTTACAACGGCACCAGGACTTTTGGGACACCTGTTAAGGGTCTTTTGTCGTTCAGTCCTTTCAGCTGTGTCTGAGTCCCCATGACCCATTCGGGGTGTTCCTGGCAAAGATACTAGTGGTTTGCCACCTCCTTCTCCAGCTCATTTTACAGCTGAGGAAACTGAAGCAAACAGGGTTGGTTAAGTGACTTGTCCAGGGCCACACAGCTCGTGTCTGAGGTCACATTTGAACTCGGGTCTTCCTGACTCCAGGACAGGAGTTCCATCTACTTCTCTACCTAGTGCTTTAAGGTTTGAAAACAATGCAAATAATTTTCTCATCTGATCCTCACAACCCCATGAGGGAGGTGTTACTGTTCAAAAGAAGAGGAAAACGGGGCGGCTGGGTGGTGCAGTGAGTAGAGCCCCGGCCACTGGAGTCGGGAGGACTTAAGTTCAAATCCAGCCTCAGATGCTTGACACACTTACTAGCCATGTGACCTTGGGCAAGTCACTTAACCCCAGATACCCTCCAAAAAAAAAGGAAAAATAAAAGCTGTAGAAAAACCTTCCGAGACTTTTGCTCATGTAAGTTATAGTCATTGATATTTACTGTATTTGGAAATTCAAATGCTTTAGTGTTGTGAAAATACTGACTGCACAGACCCCCAAGAGGTCTCGGGGACCAAACTCTGAGAGCTGCCGCTTCCGAGCAGGGGCACTTAGCTCCGTCCACAGACAGATTTCAGGGGGCACATGAACTCGGATGGGACAGCGGTGACAGCTTCGTTCTCACTGGCCTCTAGCGGAAATCGAGCTGGTGCCCTCTGCTGTGGACACAGGGAACACATCTCGGCAGCATTAGCAGCACCTGTGACCTCGTCACCCACAGAAAGAGCATCTTCCCACCCCCTGGGCTACAGCGTATGCTCCTGCTGCTTCTAAGTCACTGCAGGTCAGAGACTTGGAGACCCTGCCTCAGACGGCACCAGAGCAGCTTTTCTGTTCACACACCGTCAAAGGGCTCCCATAACCCAAAGCTTAAAACCCATGTCCTGGAGGGAAGAGAGTTCACTGTGCCTCTTCCCCCCCCGAGGTCAGGGCCAGGCTGCAGGGGCATCTCCATCCCGTCCAGGCCCTTCTTACCTGTTTGCTGTATGAGTCATTGAACATGTGGTTCATGATGTCCTCAGCTAACTTGGCCTCTTCGGGGTCAGCTGCCCGTCCCACCCATGTGTACACGATGCCTTGATTGTCCGTGCTCTCAAAGGGGACCTACGGGCCAGACGAGGAGAGAGAGTCTTCATCTGCACAGAGCACTCCCGTCTCCCTCCTCTACCCCCATGGGGCTCCCTGACCATGCCATGTCCAAGTCATGGAGGTGGGGAGGAGGCCCAAGTTCTCCCTGCTCCTGCCCAGACACAGTCCCTTACCTTGAGGATAAAGCAGAATTCGGAGTTGAGTAAGCTGGAATCTGTGTTGATCTGGATACATCTGTAGAATGACCAGGCCAAGGGGGGCCAGATATAAGCAGGGAGACGAAGGGCCAACTCCACCATCAGCCGATCCCCTCCCAGTAAGCCCTGGGGCAGCCCCAGCAGGCAGCAGTTCCTAAAAGCACCTCCCTTAGGCCCCTAGGAAGGCAGCATGTGTCCCACGATCCCATCCCCAAGGCCTCTTCTATTGAACAACTGAGATCACAAGGATATTCACCTGGATTCCTGCACACATACGTGACACAGGGACAGACATACACAGACACACATGACCTAGGGCCTGGGCAAAGCGAGTCTCTGGTTTGTGGGAAAGTGAGTGAGGAGGAAAGGTGCCAGGTACCGGGTACAGAGGGCACTGCCATTGGTGCGAATGTGGTAAAGGCTGGGCTGCTGCGCATTCTCTGGGGCTTTTCTCTTTCCCTTGTGGATGATGAACTTTCTCTTGAAGTGGGACAGGAACTTGGGGTTCTCTTGCTGCTGAGTCATTCGGACCACCTGGGAGGGGAAGGGAGGGAGGAGGGAAGAAAGAGGCTGATGAATCTGCCCTGCCAGAGACCAGCCAGATGGATCCCAGATGCTCTCCAGGCCCACTGCCAAGTCCCTCTCCCTCAGCGCCTTACCAGCCACCCCGAGTGTGTTTAGGCTCCCTGGGGAGACAGCTGAGTGGGAGTGATGTTTAGTAGCAATCTGGGCCAGACACAGACTACTCAAGCCAAACATGGAAAAGTCCCCAGCCCTCTTCCCCTCTAGAGGCTTTAGAGGGGAACGGGAGTGTCGCCGTGGCCTCGGCAGAAGGGTCGGGGCCTCACCTCCAGTTTGCCTGGGAAGAGGCTCTCAAACTTCTTCTGTAAGCTGAAGGTGAAGGTGAGCCAGCCCATGTTGGAGGCTTCCCTGCCCTGCCAGAAGTAGACCACACACTGGAAGTCCTCCTCTGGCTGCTTCTCCTCAGCTGCAGCTGCCTCCTCCTCAACGTCCTGTTCTGCTTCCCCTTCCCCTTCTGCTGCTCCAGGCGCCACGTTCTTCTTTTCCTCTTCCTCATACTCCACAGGGACCCAGTACCTGGGAAAGAGAGAGGGGAAGCACAGCTGGAGAAAGGATGGCCTCCCCTCACCCTCACACCCTGAGCTCCTTTCTCCAAGGCAGGACAGACATGGGAGAGATGCTGGGAGTCCCCATCCCCCAGGACGACCCAAGGACCACAGATATGTCCCTCTCGTGCCCGCAGCAGTGGGCTGAGGAAGACAACGAGGCTAGAAAGAGACAGGGCAAGTCATACCTGCAGAGGAAGACATAACAATCCTGGGTGTGGAAGTGACCAAATTCCTCCTCGGGCAGGCGGGCAAACTTTTTGCCTTCGAGGACGAAGCCTTCCATGCCGTCCAGGTCTTCATTCCACTCTTCCATCAGCTGTTCTGCCTGCTGGGCCACTCTGTCATCAGGCCTGGGCCTTTTCATGGATGTTCCCCCCATTCCTTCCCTTCCCCAAGACTACAGGTCTTGCTTCCTACTATCCAACCTTCTCTTCTGCGGCTGCCTTCCTCCCTCCTGAGCTGCCCTCCCAGCTGAGCAGTCCCCCTCCAGTGCCCCCAGCACCTCAGCCAAAGCCATGGGCGGCTGGCGTGGAAGAAACAGGGCTGTCAGATCTGCCTTCATCTGGTCCTTCTTCTCCGTGTCCTTCTTCACCTTGCCAGCTAACCCGTCCCCTTGCACCACCGATTCAGCATTTCGGGTGTAATCCACTTTCAGCACATCATCCCAGTTCTTAAACTTGGCCTTAAAAACCTAGTGGGTTTTTCAGCGTATGAACAGTTATGCTGACTTTCTTCCACCTCTACAAAATACCGTTTGGCATATGGGGTGGTCCTCTGGTGGGGGGACACATGGGATAATATGGGGATACAGGGAACAGAAGGTATCAGTACAAACCTTTACACCTAGTTGGATTTGGGGGAGGTGGGGAAGGGTTTCAAAGGCAGGGGCAGTGAGCTGCAGCTGAGGGAAGGGAATAGGAATGTCGGTTTGCCTCATACCCAGACAGCTGAGTAGTTACAGACCCAGAGTCAAGGAGAGCTGAGCTTAAATCCTGCCTCAGGTACTCGCGAGCTGTGTGACCCTGGGTGAGTCATCTAATGGCCAGAAGCCCGCTTCTCCCTCTTTAAAATGGGGGTAACTACCAGACGTCACCGGACAAATGAGATTAGTATGTAAAAGTGATTTGTGAACCTTAAAAGCAGTAAATAAATGCTAACTATTGTTACTGGCACTGATCTGGATTTTAAGGTTTATCTACAAAATGTATCATCTTTGATTTTCATAGCTCCATCCACAGAGGGGGATGACTGCCCATGACTTTGTGGTTCTTCAGTTATGTCTGACTTCTGGTGGCCCCACAGACCACGCTGTCCATGGGATTTTCTTGGCAAAGATATGAGAATGGTTTGCCATTTCCTTTTTTGGTAGGTTAAGGAAAACAAAGGGTAAGTGACTTGCCAAGGGTCACAAATCTATTAAGTGTCTGAGGCCAAATTTGAACTCGGGTCTTTCTGACTCCAGGCCCAGCGCGCCATCCACTGAGCCACCTTGCTGCCTCCGTGCCCACGGTTACACAAGAAAGATCAGATTAGAATGTGAATACAGCTTTAACAAAGGACCTTCGAGGTCAGTTGTAGCAACCCCTTCATTTCACAGATAGGTAAACTGAGGGTCACAAGTGATTTAAGTGACCTGTCCTAGCTGACACAGCGGCAGAGCATGGATTCAAACCCAAATCCTCCAACTCCCAGGTCATCTTCCTTCCCATTATACCCCAGCAGCCTCACATGATGAGGACTAACAACCACGCCCTGGGCCCAATGGATCTGGGCACACAAGCGAGTCAGGGTGGGAAGAGACAGAGATGCAGAAGCTGCCTGTGAACCCACCTGGCACTCGGTGCCCTCAAGGTTGCGGCTGACCATGGCATGCCGGGGCCGGTGCAGCATGCTGCAGAGCTCCTGACCCAGTTTCAGGGCTGCAGCCCGGACGAGGCGTGGGGACTTGCGGCCAACCCAGATGAATACATCAGACCAGCAGTCCAGGATGTACACCGACTTGGTGTCCAGAAGGCTCTGCAGCTGCATTGCCAAACCCAGGGGAAGAGGAGTGGGAGAGACCTCAGGAGACCCCTTCACTCCAGACACCGACCCCCCTGACCCCAGGCCTCCCTAGTGACTACACAGATGAAGCTCCTCCCACCCAAACCCTGTTCCCAGACCCAGGATTTTCCTGACTTGGCCAATATTCCCATTACTGCCAGAGACCTCTAGGCCCCTCCCTTCTATGGCCTTACACTGGACTTGGAAGGCCTAGAAATCTCCCCTGGGCTCAGACACCAGACATACCAGTCTCATCTCAGGCATCAGCTCCACCTTTGGCCATTTCTTGTGTTCCACTGAGAGCTTGTAGTTGATTTGGGGCAGTTCCAGGTAACCTAATCCCAGGCCCACCTAAGCCAGAGGTAGGGAAGGAGAGAGTTAAAATGAAACAAGGTCTCCTACATCTCCCATTCCCGCATGTACATTCAGTCACTAAGGCTTCTGATTCTTCCTTCACCCAATTCCTCTAAGCCATCCAAGGGGGAATGAAGACAAGGCCCTCAGTACAGAGCTCTGGCCTTCACATCTGCCCCCCTCACGTCCTATACACAATGCCAGAGAGGTACAGAACTCATCACAAACCCGAGCACCAAAAAACACAGGAAGAGGATTCTGGGACGGAAGGTCTAGGCCCTTCACAGCCTGAATTCCCAGTCTTCTACACATGTCTTATACTCCAACCAGCCGGTCTTACACACCTTTCCCACTCTCCCATAATATGCCCTCCCTCAAACACTTCCCAAATCCTAGACAACTCAGGTCCATCTCCATGAAGTCAACGCCAAGCCAGGAGACCACTCCCTTCTCTGGTCCCATTTCCTCAGTGGCTGTGCCCTGGATTCACAATGTCTAATCATGCTCCATAGTAGTTTTTGGGAGGGGGGTATCTCTCCAGCCTCCTTAAGAGATTGAAAACTCCCTGAGGGCAGGGATACTCACACCTGAGTCAGTACAGACCTGGCGACTGACAAGAGCTAGGCCAGATTCTTGTAAGGGCCTTACCTTGTAGAGTTTGGGCCGGGCAGGACGGAAGTCATCAGGGACGTGCTTTGTAATCTCATGGGGCTCCCCACCCAACACCTCCCAAAACTCAGGGACCTCCTGGCCCTGCGACAACAGCGTGATCTCTGCTTTACCCTTCCGCTCATTCTTGTTGATCTTCTCTGCAAACAGCCTGGTGGGTCAGGAGGAGGAGAGAACTTGTAAGAAACTCAGAAAACCTATCTTGAAGAAAAGGCTTGAAGAGGGCGGGTTGTGGTCACTCAGTCATTTCACTCGTGCCTGACTCGCCGTGACCCCACTTGGGGTTTTCTTGGCAGAGATACTGGAGGGGTTTGCCATTTCCCTCTCCAGCTCATTTTATAGATGAGGAACTGAGGCAAACAGGGTAAAGTGAATTGCCCAGGGTCACACAGCTAGTGAGTGTCTGAGGTCAGATTTGAACTCGGGTCTTCCTGACTCCAGGCCCAGCACTGCTGTGCCACCTAGCTGCCCCTAGACCCCCAAAGTTATCCATCCCCAGCCCCCTCATTTTACAAATGGGGAAACAGGCCCAAGAAGGTTAAGTGAATTGCCCAAAATCATTAAGGCAACATCAGCAGCAGAATCTGAACACCGGTTCTCTGACTGTGGAGTCAGTGATCTTTCCACTATACCACGGTGCCTTTTCATAGCTAAGGGGTTAACACACGCAAGAAGGACTGGACTTGTTCTCTGGTCCCAGGGTTTCTTAGAAGCCATATGCAGAATAATAGTAACAATAATATCTAACGTTTACGTTGCTCTTAATCTGTGCCAGGCACCAGGCAGAACACCGTACAGTTATTAGAGCATTTGTTCTTTGTAACAACCCTGAGGTGCAGGAGCTATTATTATTCCCATTTTCCAGATGAGGAAACTGCGGCACACTGATTTCAAGTGACTTGCCCAGGGTCACACAACTAGCACGTTTCAGAGAGAGGACTGGAGCCTAGGTCTTCAGATTCCAGCAACACCGTGACTTCCACTGTAGCGGCTGCCTCATGCAGAGATGCCCATTTCCCATACCACACATGGGGAGCTTTTCCCCTTAAATGGTAAAATGAATTGTCTTGGGAGGCAGTGAGCTCCCTGTCATTGGAGGCTTCAAGTGCAGACGAGATGACCACTTGTTGGGGATATTGTGTTTCAGTATAACTGTTTTCCTCTGTAAGCCCACATGATTTTACACATTTCAGGCCATTATTCTGAGAAGGGGTCCATAGGCTTCACCACTGTCAGTGGGATCCAAGAAGGTTAAGAACCCCTGACCCAGGTGATATGTCTAAGGTTCTAAGTCTCCAGTACAAAGCTCAGCTTTAACAGCCCCTCTCTGGGAGACCTGCAATCCTGTTACTGTGCCTTACAAAGCCACAGAGAACCTGAGCACCGACAGCTGGCTCAGCCTCAAAGGAGTCTGGGAGAGCTGAGCGAGGTCACTGTTACGGCACCGCACCGAGTCCTGGCGGATGCAAGCCAGCAGGGCGGGCCTCCACCGTGGACCCGGATGAATATCCGGAGGGCAACGGAGGAGGCTTACAGTAGGCCAGGTAAGACTCCAGGGGAGATGTGCTGGTTTGTCATTCAGTCGCTTCAGTCACATCTGACTTTTTATTGAGCCCATTTGGGGCTTTCTTGGCAAAGATACTGGACTGGTTTGCCATGTCCTTCTCGAACCCATTTTACAGATGAGGACACTGAGGCAAACAGGGTTAAGTGACTTGCCCAGGGTCACACAGCTAGTAAGTGTCTGAGGCCACATTTGAACTCGGGTCTTCCTGATGCCAGGCCCAGTGCTCTGTCCACCGTACCATCTACTTGCCCCTACCAGATTATCTTCAGAAAAAGATCATCTGTGACTTGAAAATTCTGTGCTTCATGTTTTTGCAAAACTATGCCTGCCTCTGTCTTCTTTCCTTCACTATAAGGGGACTGACAAGATCTATGATTTCACTGGTGCTTTTAGCTTCCCTAAAATTCCCACTAAAGAAACACCCCTCTACCAATGCGGGCCATCACCTGCGGTATGATTCATCATCTCAGAGAAGCGTCTCAGGCACTGAGACTGAATGACCTGACCCAGAGTCACACGCCCAGGAGGAATCTGAACCCAGGTCTCCCTGACGCTGAGGCTGACTCTCTATCCACTAGGTCAGGCTGACTCTTTCCCTTAAATCCAGGGTTCTTAGCCTTTATTTCTGACAAGGATCCCTTTCTCAGTCTGGTGAAGCCCATGGACTCCTTCTCAAAATAATGTTTTTTAAATACATGTGAGATCAAATGCACAGGAAACATATAACAGAAATCAATTTTACTGAAATGCAGTTATCAGAATGGAGGCAGCTAGGTGGCTCAGCAGACAGAGCACTAGGCCTACAGTCAGAATCTCTGAGTTTGGTGGGGCGGAGCCAAGATGGCAGCGTAGCAGCAGCAACATATCGCAGCTCTCACATAGCCACCCCAAAATACCCATAAAATAGGACTCTAAACTAATCCTAGAACTCCAAAACGCACACAAACATACTTTCCACTAAAGTCAGCTCAGCTACGAGGAACCTTATCAGCACTGCAAACTGAAACCAGCCTGGCCTGAAGCCGCAGCTGAGACCCAGGGGCGGCTGGATGGGAGGAGTGGAGGAGCCTCGGATGAGTGGCAGCTGTGAGCAGCCTTCAGAACTAGGTCAATGGGACTTGCGAAATCAGGGGAGATAAGCGTCCGGCCAAAAGGTCTCCAGGGCTGGAAAGCAAAAGGTAGAGGTTTTGCACCCGCCTCTGCGTTGTAGCTTCCCGCCCGCAGCCTGAAGACAGCAGGGGGACTGAGCAATTGTTTTCAGGCCAGGGCTCTCGCGTTGAGCGGCCTGGATCCGGATCGCCGTCTTGGGCCTCGGTCTTGGAGTCTTCATTATCCAGTCAGCCGGAAGTCTACGGCAGCCAGGAGGACCCCAGCGATTTGGGACAGAGCTTTCCCTTCTGGAAGCAGAGCCCCACAGAGATTTTAAAAAAATCACGGACTGAACAACCATGAGTAAGAATAAGCATAAGAAGCCAAGTAAGAACAGCTCCCAAACCCTAGATTCCTTCTTTGGGGAAAAGAAAGATCATGGGAGAGAGAGGGAGGAGGAGAGCGCAGCCAGAGCACCCCCACCAGGGGCCTCCAATAAACATGAAGAAT
>JAQQSV010013394.1:0-12535 GCA_028646515.1 Pseudochirops corinnae | reverse complement strand
CAGAGTCTCTTCTGGCCAAATCACACAACTCTTCTCAAAGTGAGCCCCAAACCAAAACCTCACATCAGGGCGTATATATAGCCTTCTCCTGGCTTGGTGAATGTCACAGCCCTCTAGACCCACTGCCCAATCACAAAGCTACAAGGCACGGGCATTCCTGGAAAACAAGCCTGGCGCCACAGGCTCCACGTGACCACATCCAGCCTATCAGGGAACAGAGCATACTTTCAAACATCCAAGGGTCCCCAGAGTCACGTAGCCACTTTAGCAAAGGGCCTAGGGGCAGGGAAGATCTTCAGACTCCCACAACAACTTTCCATGGATTGCTTCATGTCATAGTTATATGTGTTTATCATATTTCCCAGTAAAATCTTAGAAAAAAAGGACCTTCATGCTTGGCAGTGGTAGAGACACAGTATTCTGGACACTATAAGTGATGAATAAAAATTTGTTGATTTATTTTTTGTTGAAAATTCTCAGATAATTGAATGAGTTTTTTTACTCTGTAGAGGTTTTTACTGTATAGTAGCAAGTCCTAAGGATTCCTTGGCCTTGACCCTGATTGTGTAATTATTTGTCTTTTATGTTTGAAGAGGACCAAAAATGACATTACAATGTCTAGGTCAATGTACAGTGTCTCTGGCTATTGTTGACAATACCAATATGAGTTTGGAATGCTCTACCATAGGTGGGACAGAAATAGTTCATATGTCCATGTATGCCATGTTAGTATGACCACATAAGAGTGATAATTCATAGGACCTCTGGGCTTTTCTATCCTGCCTATACCTGAGTTCTTCTATTTGTGTTGCATCCACAATTGAAGTGTGAGTCCTTTGAGAACAGAGAATGCTTTTTTTTTTCCTATCTTCAGAGCCTGGCAAATTGTAGGTACTTAATAATTGCCTATTTATTAATTGAATTATTCACAAGCAATATAAATGTGAGAATAGTTTTTTTGAGTGCACTTTTGACAACTAATCGCCTGCTCCCAAAGTGGGAAAACATTTGAACTGTGACAGCATAGGGGAAAGATCAGCAAATATCTGATGTCTAGAATGTGGGTTGAAAATGCCTTTATAAGTTACAAGATAGAATCAACTGAAAGAAAAATGACTTATTGCTACTTGAATAAGTGTCAGCTCGAAGAGACAGATAAGATACCAGAAACCTGAACACTGTCCCAGTGCTTGAGAACTGGGATCTGGCATAAGCACATGTCTCTGTGGTGGTACCAATGAACATTCTGAGAGGCATCAGGGGAATTTCTCTTTAAGATATGAAGCTCACAAGGTTTGAATGTAGCTTATTGCCTTTTTAGAAATGATAGTTTGATAATGCACTAATAAATAAATTAATTTCAGTAGTATTATACTTTTTGCTGTGTTGGGCTGGCCTAGTGAAAAAGTAACGAGATTTGAAGTTCCTTTTGTATTGCTAAGCTAAAAGGTACTTAGCACCTAGTTCAGATTAACCCTCTGTTAAGAAACAGAAGGTATGAACTCCTGTCTCCTGTTGCTGATGTACAGGAAGGTCTTGAAGAGGGAGGGGCAATACTGTACATAAGGAAAAACCCAGATAGGGAGAGTCAGATCTTCTTGGGGCAAGGTCTGTGGAGGCAGAAGCTGCTTCCACCAGTGAGGCTGAAGAGGAGCCAGGAGGCTGAAAAGGATACACCCTCTCCTTCTCCTTCCTCCCTCCCCAGGATGAAGAGAATTATTTTGATTTTGAAAACCTGGATGGAGTGATTTTGATTCTGGGAACTAGCTGAAACTTCTGCTGAGTCTGAGGGCAAGCTGGAGCTGCTTAGGATTTCTGAGGTCCAGTTAGAGCCGAGGGCCAACAAGAGTTGCTGAGGCTCTTGAGGATTTCTGAGGTCCAGCTGGAGCTGCAGAAAACTGAGGAAGCATGACTGTGATGCTGGTACTTTGTATGAACCTGTTGGTTGCTTTATTAAGCCTTGTCCTCCCAGGAACAGAGACTATGAAGGATTTGAGATGGACTGGACGCTGTAAGCTCCAGTGTGAAGCGGGAACTGCACAGAGAGCTGGACAAGGACCTGAGAGCTGTCTGCCTTTGAACTCAGGTGATAGTTTGGTGAATTCAGGTAGAATCTGGGACCATGGAAGGGAATACAGGGAATCTGAGAGACCAACCCGAGTCAAGCTGAAAGAAGACTTTACTTGGATACTGTGTACTGACTGAGAAATTGTAATTTACTAATGACCTAGGGGTAGAGGGTCTGTATATTTTCTCTTGATTGAATAGTGAATGATTAAGGGTGATTGAATGATTGATTGATTGAGTAAATGATCATACTAAGTAAATAATGACTGATCAAGTAATTGATTAGTCATTTAGTGTGCCCCATGAGTGGAGAAATTTGACTATTGTACTTTGTGTCCCTTAAGGAGGCAAGCTTCCTTAAGGATGATTGAATGATTGAGATGATTGAGTTACTAAATGACTGTTCTTTGTTCAAAACTTTGTGACTACTGTAGTGGAAACCATGTGGATATTTTCTGTGATAAGTTGTTGTGAATGCTGTATTTTGATTATCTGTGATAAGTTGTAACATTGTGAATACTGTACCTTGATTTTCTGTAAACATTTTGCTCTAATTTGTTATTGAATAAAGTGTTCACTGTACTACGAAATCAGAACCCTGAAAGCTGTTCACAGCAGCCATCCTCTGGCAAGCTGCTTGTGCTTGGCATTACACCCAGGTAAAATCAATTAATATTTCTCTAATTATTTTTGACCCAAGTATTTTGTATATTTGTATATTTTAAATGGAATTTCCCTTTCTAACTCTAAAAATGTATTTCTTGATGCTCATTATTTGTGTAGATTTATGTTATGCAATTTCATTGGTTCTAGTTGTTTCAGTTGCTGTAGTTGACTCTAGAATCTATTAAGAATAGTATTGTAGAATAGAGTACCTGCCCTGGGGTCAGGAGGACCTGAGTTCAAATCCAGCCTCAGACACTTGACACACTAACTGTGTGACTTTGGGTAAATCACTTAACCCCAATTTCCCTTCAAAAAGCAAAAAAAAAAAAAAGAATACTGTTGTATTATCTGCCAAAGTGATAATTTTATTTTTTAAAAATTATTTTGTTTTTATTTTTCAACATTTACTTCCATAAGATTTTGAGCTTCAAATTTTCTCCCCCTGCCCTCTTGTTCCTCCTCCCCAAGATGGCATGCAATCTGATATAGGCTCTACTTATGCAATCATATTCAATATATTTTCACATTAGTCATGATGTAAAGAAGAACTAGAACTAATGGGAAGAACCACAAGAAACAAAAAAAAGGAAAAGGAGAGCAAATAATATGCTTTCATCTGCATTCAGACTCCTAAGTTCTTTCTCTGTGGATAACATTTTCCAACAGGAGTCTTTTGGAGTTGTCTTAGATCCTTGCATTACTGAGAAGGGCTAAGTCTATCAAAGTCATTCATCACACAATGTGGTTGTTGCCATGTACAATGTCCCCCTGGTTCTGCTCATTTCACTCAGCATAAACTCATATAAGTCTTTCCAGGTTTTTCTGAAGTCCCCTTCCTCATCATTTCTTACAGCACAATAGTATTTCATTATATTCATATGTCACAACTTGTTCAGCAATTTCCCAATCAGTGGACATCCCCTCAATATCCAATTCTTTGCCACCACCAAAAGAGCTATTAGAAATATTTTTGTACGTATGAGTCCTTTTCTCATTTTTATGATTTTCTTTGGGATACAGACCTAGAAGTAGAATTGCTAGTGAAAAGGTATACACAATTTTATTGCCCTTTGGGCATAATTCCAAATTGTTCTCCAGAGTCGTTGGATTAGTTCATAACTCCACTAACAAAGCATTAGTGTTCCAATTTCCTCACATCTTCTCCAGCATTTATAATGTCCCTGTTTTGTCATGTTAGCCAATCTGATAGGTGTGATGTGATACCTCAGAGTTGTTTTGATTTGCGTTTCTATAATCAATAGTGATTTAGAGCATTTTTCATATTTCTTCCTTTGAAAACTTACTGTTCATATCCTTTGACCATTTAGCAATTGGGGAATGACTTGTATCCTTAGAAATTATATATTTTAGAAATGAAGTCTTTATCAGAGACACTGGTTGTGAAGAATTTTCCCAGTTTTCTGTCCCCCTCCTAATCTTTGTTGCATTGGCTTTGTTTATACAAAAGCTTTTCAATTTAATGTAATCAAAATTACTCATTTTGCATTTTATAATGTTCTCTATCTCTTGTTTGGTCATGAGTTCTTGCATTTTCTATAAATTTGACAGGCAAATAATTTCTTGCTCTTTTAGTCTGCATATAATATCAACTTTTATATCAAATCATGTACTCAGTTTGACTTTATCTTGGTATAGGCCATAATGTTTATTCTTTGCCTAGCTTCTTCCATGTTAGTTTCCAGCTTTTCCAGCAGTTTTTGTCAAATAGTGAGTTCTTATACCAGAAACTGGAGTTTTTGGGTTTATCCAACAGTAGATTACAATAGTAATTTACTACTGTGTCTTGTGTACCTAACCTATTACACTTATCCACCAGTCTATTTCTTAGCCAGTACCAAGTAGTTTTATCATTGCTACTTTATAATACAATTTATGATCTGGTATGTCTAGGCCATTTTCCCTTGCATTTCTATTCATTAGTTCCCTTGATATTCTGAACTTTTTGTTCTCATATTTAAATCATTTTTGTGAAGTAATTTTTGGTAGTTTGATTGGTATGGCACTGAATAAGTAAATTAACTTAGGTAGAATTATCATTTTTATTACATTAGATCGGCCTGCCCATGAGCAATGAATATTTTTCCAATTATTTAGATTTGACTTTGTTTGTGTGAAATGTGTTTTGTAATTATGTTCATATAGTTCCTGATTTTGTTTCGGCAGGTAGATTTCCAATATTTTATAATGTTTACTATAACTTTAAGTGGAATTTCCCTATCTTTTGCTGTTGGACTTTGTTAATTTTATGTGTGTGTGTGTGTGTGTGTGTGGGTGTGTGTGTGGGTGTGTATGAATGCCAATGGTTTAGGTGGGTTAATTTCATATCCTACAACTTTGCTAAAGTTATTTATTATTTCAAGTAGGTTTTTTTTTTACTTGATTCTCTAGGATATTCTAAATATATCATTATATCATCTTCAAAGAGGGATAGCTTTGTTTCTTCTTTGCCTGTTTGTAAAGCCACAAACAAGCAGCTTTCCAGAAGAATGCTACTGTGAACAGCTTTTCATGGTTCTGATTAAATAGTATAGTGAATACTCTATTCAATAATAAATCAAAGCAAAACATTCACAGAAATCAAGGTACAGCATTCACAATGTTATAACTTATTACACAAAATCAAAATACAGCATTCACAAGTTATCACTAAAATGGCCACATAGTTTTCACCATACTGGTCACATAGTTTTGAACAAAATACAATCATTTAGTCTAGTGGTTCTTAACCTGTGGGTTGCAACCCCTTTGGGAGTTGAACTCCCCTTTCATAGGGGTCACAGGGGTCTCCTAAGACCATTGCAAATTTCCGATGGTCTTAGGAACCAAGATACCACTCCTCTATCTGTCTCCAGTCAGGTCCACCCACATGCAGATATGCCCACATGTGAATATTAAAGGGTTGCAGCATTAGGAAGGTTGAGAACCACTGATTTAGTCAATCAGTCACTTAGTAAGTTGATCATTCAATCAAATTAATCATTCAATCATCTTTAAGGAGGCTTTCCTCCTTAAGGGTCACAAAATACAAAAGTCAAAGTTCTCCACTAAGTTACAATATCAGTCACTACTCAGCACTTTCTTAAGGGGCAGGGTAAAATACACAGGCCATACACCCCTCAGTTACAAATAGATGACAATTTCAAGGTCATAAGTAAGTTACAACTTCAATCAGTCACTACTCAGTATCCACAGAGAGATCTCTTCATCTTGACCGGAGGTAGGCTCTCAGATTCCCTGGATCCTCTTCTATGGTCCCAGCACCTATCTGGATTCACCAAACTGTGACCTGGGTTCAAAGGCAGACAGCTACCAGCTCCCTGTACAGCTCTCCATGCAGTCCCTCTTCCACACTGAAGCTCACAGTGTCCAATCCACCTTAAATCCTTAACAGTCTCTGTTCCTGGGAAGACAAGGCTTAACAAAGCCACAAACAGACAAAATACTGACACCACAGTCATGCTTCCTCAGTTTTCTGCAGCTCTGGCTGATCCTCAGAAATCCTCAGCAGCTTGGCCAGCCCTTGGACTCAGCAGAAGTTCCAGCTGGTTCCCAGAATTAAAATCTCTTCATCCAAGATCTCAAAATAAAAGACATTCTCTCCAGGCTGGGCCTCTCTTCCTCAGCCTCCAGATCCTGGCTCCAAGAAGATCTGAAATTCCAGCTAGGGCTTCTCCTTATATGCCTGTTAGCTCCCTCCTGTTCTGCCCCTTCCTTTTTTATCAGCAACTTCCTGTTACATCACAAACAGGGGTTCATAGCTTTTGTTTCTTTAACAGAGGCTTAATTTGAACTAGATGCTAAGTACCTCTTAGCTTTCCAATACAAAAAGTCCTTTAAATTTCATTGTATTACACTAATTCCTTCAATTTCTTCATCTTCTCTTAAAGCTAACTTTTCTAGTATCAAATTTAATAACAGGGGTGATAATGGACATTCTTGTTTGATTCTTAATCTTATTGGAAATGTTTCTAACTTTTCTACCTTACATACACTGCCTGATTGTAGTTTAAGGTGGATATTACTTATCATTTTAAGGAAGACTCTATTTATTCCTATGCTCTCAAGTGTTTTTTTTTTTTAATAGGAATGGGTATTGTATTTTGTCAAAAGCTTTCTCTGCATCTATAATAATAATCATATGGTTTTTCTTAGTTTTGTTGTTGATATGTTCAATTATGCTTATAGTTTTCCTAATATTGAACCAGTCCTGCATTCCTGATATAAATCTTACCTAGTCACAGTGTATTAGTCTCATTATAAGTTGCTAAAATCTTTTTGCTAATATTTTATTTAAAATGTTTGCATCTATACTCATTGGGGAATTTAGTCTATAATTTTCTTCCTCTGTTTTGACCATCACAGTCTAGGTATCAGTGCCATATTTGTATCATAAAAGAATTTTATAGAACTCCTTCTTTGTTTCCCCAAATAGTCTATATAGTATTGGAATTTTTTAAATGTTTGTTAGAATTTACATGTAAATCCATCTGGCCCTGGAGATTTTTTTTACTAGGGAGTGCATTGATTATTTTTTCAATTTATTTTTCTGAAATTAGATTATTTAATTATTTTGCTTCTCCCGTTAATCTGGGCAATTTATATTTTTGTAAATATTCATCTAGTTCACTAAGATTATCAAATTTGTTGGCATACAGTTGGGCAAAATAGCTCCAAATTGTAGTTTTAATTTCCTCTTCATTGGTAGTGAATTCACCCTTTTCATTTTTAATACTAGTAATTTGGTTTTCTTCTTTCTTTTTTTTTAAATCAAATTAACCAAAGGTTTGCCCATTTTATTTTTTTTTATAAAATGCTAATTTTATTTTTTTTTAGCAATGTTTATTCCTACAATTATTTTTCTTGTCATATAATCACAGACATCATTCCTGGTATGGCCTCAAATAGAAGGAGTAAAAAATGGACATCCTTATTTCTCCCCTTATTTTGTTGGAAAGGATTCTAGTTTTCCCATTCATATATTGCTGAGTCTTGGCTTTGAATATATACTATTTATTTTGTTAACAAAGAGACAATTCATTCTTACTTTTTTTTTTAGTATTTTGGCAAAAGTGAGCATGATGTGTTATTAAAATTTTTCTTCATTTATTGATATAATCATATTATTTCATTATTTTCAATATTATTTGCATAAGAAAATCAAAGGGAAATAGTTAACTTGGGGAAAAATATCTGTGCAGAAAATCTTTGACAAAGATCTGATTTTCAAAAAACATATGGAATGGAACTGATTCAAATGTATAAAAAGTAGAGACATTTTACAATTGAGAAATGATATAAGGATATGAAAAATTAACTCTCAAGAGAAGAAACTCAAGTTATTTATAGTCTTATGAAAAAAATGTGTTCCAGTCACTACTAATTAGAAAAATGGGAATTAAAGTAAGTTTAAGCTTCTACCTCACATTTATTATCCTGACGAATTAGACAAATGGATTTTGATGAATGACTGAAAAAATATAAAAATAGCCATATGATTGCAGTATCACTTGAGCTGTGAAATGGTAAAACCATTCAGTAAAATAACTTGGAACTCCACCCCAAAATTTACTAATTTGTTCATATCTCTTGATTGAACTATGTCTCTACTAGGAGTATATCTGAGGAGATCAAAGAAAGAGGTAAAGGTCCTATATGTACAAATGTGTTTATAGCATTTTCTTTTTGTGGTGGGAAAGAACTGGAAATTAAGAGATGGGGTACCCATTAATTGTTGAATGGATAAATTAATTGTGTAATGCAAATGTAATGAAAAGCTATCATGTTGTCGGAAATGAGTAGAGAAACCTAGGAAAACTTCTATATCTTGATACAGATTTAAGTTGTCAGAAGGAGAAAAATAGTTTCTACTATAATATAAACATTATAAAAACGAACAAACTTGAAAGACTAATAATTGTGATAGAGGCAATGAGCAGTCATGATTTGAATACTAATCTTAAAGACAACTACCAACCTCAAGACAGGTGATGAACTAATATGCAAAGTGAAGCTCATATTTTTGGGTTGGGCCAAATTAATCAATATGGAAGTGGGTATGTATAATAAGCCTCCCTAACATCCCAAGTCACCCCCAAAGAGGGTCTTTAGGCCATTTTAAAAATTGAACAGAAGAAAATGTAGAAGGAAGCAGAGATATATGGCATTTTTGAAAGTGACATGTTGAGTGTTTATATCTGTTTTAAAAAAGCACGTGATTTTAATTGGGTATTTAGTTTCATATATAACTCTCTTTTGTTTTCTGCCTGTGGAAATATTTATTTTTATGGTATTTAAATTTTTGAAGACAGTGAGAAGAAAAAAAAAACATGGAAATATCAGTTATAGATAGTTTTCCTGAGAAGTTTAGTCAGAGAAGAGAGAAGAAATATAGAATGATAGGTAACAAATATGAATGGTATGTGTTTTGAGGATATGTGAGGCATTAGGCAACAGGTATGAAAAGAAAACACAATAAGAAAAACAAATCCAAGAGTGATTAATGTGGAAAATATTATTGTGAGCTCTCCTGAACAATGATGGTGCTAATTACCATTTCTCTCATAATAAAGTCCAGACAGATATTTATGAAAAGATGACAAGTTCTTTTATTTCCTTTTTTTCTAGTCTGGCTAGGTTGAGGTAACAAAAAAATCCCAGAACAGCATCATTTCCTATGCTTCTCAATTGTGGCACACTTTTTTCTACTAAATTTGTAGAGCCTAATCCCTGGGCAACTTGTGAGTGGTATATCTATAACCTTTTCAAACAATGCACAGAAAACATGCATAACTGTGAAGCAAATCATGGATTTTGTGACAGGTATGAATCCAAGGGGCATTTTGTAAACACAACCTGTCTTAATTCAGTTTTGTTAGGTGGCTCAAGGACAGAGTGCACCATTTCTATCAAGAGCATACAATTGGGATTCATTTTTTTTCTGTTAACTGAACTAAACCCTTTTCATTTACTCCCTGTGTGCCTCTTAGATGACAGGCATATTCTTTGTGCAATTTTCTACTTATCATATGCTGTGATTTAGTATTTGATTATTTGCATGATAAAAATCATCAGCTATAATTTAGTGATTAAAAAAAACCCTCACTAAACCAACCTCATTTTGCATAACAGTGCTTTGAGAAACTAGTTTGTCAAACTAAAAATAAATTTATTTAAAAAGCATATCAACTTTTGGTAGTCAGCTGTAACCATAGATACATTGATAAGCTATAGATAAGCATAACCTTATGAATTACCTTTTTAATTAGCAAATTGTTTTCCTTCCCTTACCTAGTTACTGTAGAAATAATACTCAGAACAAAGATACCAATCATGTAATTGTATTGTTGCTTTGAGATACAAATAACTGAAGAATTACAACAAATAATAGATTTAGGACGGGATTGGAGGTTAGAGGCTATCCAGTACAACATCTTAATAGGAATCTTCCTGATTTCAAGCATGGTGCTCTCTCCACTGTGTCCCTAAACAAAAGAAGAGCTCTTATAATAGCATGATGATCATTTTTTCCCTCCATCTGTACTGAAAAAAATTAACCAAGTAGGATTGGCCTTCAACTGTAGCATGTGATATTTAAGCTATTGAGAAGAAAGCACTACTTCACACCATGTTCTCATGGTCAGAATTATGAAATATGACAACAGATTTCATAAGGACCACCAAAAGGAGCACCTGGAATATACTTCATTAGGGAGTATTTGATTTTTTTTAAAAATGTTATTTTATTGGAATGATTACAATGTAGGCATTATGGAAAATGGCATCAAAAGCTGTAGTCCCTTCATTTTTATTCCAAATCATGAACTCTTATTTGAAAAAATAGAATCAACTGTATTGATAATAAAAAATTTAAAAATAAAATAAAATTTCTGGTTGAATTGAAATAAAACACTCCATTTCAAATGCATTGGCCATGGCAATCAATAATGATGGTAGCAAAAATATTCCCACATGGCAGTAGGAATTCCATCAATATCTTCACAATTACCTCCCCATATAATGATCCTTTTATCCCTCATGAAGGAAGAAAGCCAAACTGTCTCCTTGCTGCCTTGAAGGATCAGCTGAGCCTTCATAAAACAGGTACTTATCCTACCAAATCTTGTCCCTTTGTGGCAAGATCTTCTAAATTTTCTAAGGGCACTTCTACCACTAAAAATAGCATTAAAACAATGCTGACCTCATAAGCAGCCCTGGATTGAAACATAATACAAATAATAAAAAGGCAAAACCATTAAATATACTCCAAAATTTGATGTTTGTAAAGTGACTAGCTCAAATGCTCTCTATGTAGTTGTTCACTTTTTTCTTTTCCAAGAAGACTAATGACATCATAGTATGATGTATTCACTTGAATATATATTGGATTTAAAGGAAACAGAGTTCCAAAAAGGCTTCTGCCTGCCTCTTTCTTTCAGAGTCATCAAAGTCCAGTGGCAAGACAAAAGTCAGGGTGCCTGATGATGGTCCAGGACGTTATCTATGATAGACCTCTGGAGATAATTGAATGGGCATAGAAAGGAATATTCCTTTTTTCAGTGGGTACATGACATCTACACAAAACCTGACCATGTATTAGGGTATAAAAAAATCTCACAATCCAATTCAGAAAGGCAGAAATATTAAATGATTCTTTTATAGATCATGATACAACAAATGTAATAAAGGGTCATGGAAAGATAGTTGGAAAATTAATGGGTAACTAAATAATCTAATCCTAATGAATAATTAGGTCAAACAAGTAATAGAAACAATCAATAATTTCATCAAATGGAATGACAATAATGAGAGAACATACCAAAACATATGGGATGCAACCAAATCAGTACTTATGGGACATTTTATATCTCCATGTGTTTACATGAATAAAATAGAGAAAAAAGAGATTAATGATATGCAAGTAAAAAAGCTAGAAAAATAACAATTTAAAAATCCCCAACCAAATTAGAAATTCTGAAAATCAAAGGAAAGATTAATAAAATTGAAAGTAGGAAAACTTTTCAACTAATAAAACTAAAAGCTGGTCTATGAAAAAAATAGATCATTTTTTGGTTAATTTAATTAAAAAAGAAAGAAAACAAAATTACTAGTATCAAAAATGAAAGGATTTAATTCACCATCAATGAAGAAGTTAAAGCAATAATTATAAGCTATTTTGTCCAATTGTATACCACTAAATCAATTTAGGTGAAGTGGATGAATATTTACAAAAATATAAATCATCCAGATAAACAGAAGAGGAAATAAAATACTTAACTAGCCCCATTTCAGAAAAAAAAAATTGAACCAGCCATTCAAGAACTTCTTAAGCAAAAATCTCCAGGGCAGGGTGTATCAGCAATGCAGTATTCACAATGCCTACAGTAACTATAAATATGCTGATACAGTTATTAATCACAAAATGGTACAGGCTACATAAGAAGTATATAAGTACATGTAGAAGTACATAAGAATACTAATGACATCATAGTATGATGTATTCACTTGAATATATATTGGATTTAAAGGAAACAGAGTTCCAAAAAGGCTTCTGCCTCCCTCTTTCTTTCAGAGTCATCAAAGTCCACTGGCAAGACAAAAGTCTACATAAGAAATATAGATAGTGCATTCATTTAAATACCAGAAAATGGAGTCCCAAAACCAGAAAGTCAAAGCCAACCCAGTCGTGATGAAGTCGGCACATGTGGCCAAAGCAGTAAACACCCACATCCTCAAGCCTTCAAACAGGACAGGCTACCTCAGGCAAAGATCCTCCTCTCCTCAC
>JAQQSV010013393.1:0-12535 GCA_028646515.1 Pseudochirops corinnae | reverse complement strand
GCCCCCCCGAGTTAGAGAATATCGCTAGAAATTGAAGTCAAGCTCATGAACCTATAGTTGTAGGTCTCTCTTCTTCTTCTTCTTCTTCTTCTTCTGGAGGAGAACTAGGAGGAGAAGGAGGAAGAAGAGGAGGAGGAGAAGGAGGAGGAGGAAGAGGAGGAGGAGAAAAAAGAGCTCTCAGGAATCTGGGAGTCAGAGTAAGCAAGATGGTTGGAAGGAGAGATGCTTCCAAGGGAGACAGATAGGCTTGTGAGTAACTATTGGTCTTGTGTTGGTTTGAGACTCTCTGTGATGTTGTGGCTTATTAACTTCTTTGCTACTACGATGCATTCAGCTGATTGGTTTTGGGATTTGGTTTTCTGGTGTATGAATAAATGTTTTGTTTCTGTCTTCTATATGGAGAGTCTGTTATATTTTGTGATTGAGTACCATGTAGGTATATTTATAGTGACCGTGGGTGCTGTGAATATTGCATTGGCACTACACCCTCTATGGCCAACCTGATAGTAAGACTTCAAAACTAGCTCAGTTGATTCTTGGACAACAGAGAAAAGTTGTATTAATAAGCTTTTACTTGAAATATTTCTGACTTGGTAAAAACTGTAAAAAGATATATTCTACTAGGATAGCCCTTCACTAGGCCTCCACTATAGGTTAACTCACTATAGGAGAGAGGCATTTGACTTTGGATCCAGGAAGACTTTGATCTTTCCTCTGACATAAATTGGCTCTGTGACCCTGGACAAGTAATTTAATGTTTTACCACTTTAGGCAACTCTAAGATTCTTAAGTTTCAGAGAAGTAAAGTTACTATAATGGCAGAGGAAACTTCCTTATTTGGAAGTTCCTTTTATCAATGATAATAAAGGTCTAATTCCAATCCCTATGAGTGAACATTACACAATGTTTTTGTTTTGTTTTTTATCAAGTAGTAATTTTAAAAAAGACAAATCTTAGTGCATTTTTCAAACAGTTCTAATATGCTCCTCAAACCCTAACTGAATAATCTCATCATATCTACCTAAATGTTCCCATTATTTTATTCATCATATTTTTTCCCACAATAAATATATGAAGGTAGATACTTTAAAATTTTAAGTGCTCCTCCACCTTCATTCATTTCTAACTTTCTTACAAGACACAGTAAAGAATATAACTAACAAAGAGCTCTATTTTTCTATCAAAACATATTGGCATAAAAACTGTTGCTAGGTCTATGAACTAATTATTGTGGGTCAAGAACATTGCTGTCAGAAATAACCCTAACTCTTTGCATAGTGGATATTTAAATGTGAGTTACACTTATTTCAACTCCATTATATTTGACTCTATTCTAACAAAAATTATGCCAGTTTAAAAAAAATTAGTACCAGTATCTTGTTGTTGCCAACAGCCTGTATTAGCCTTTAGTAAACCCTTATTTATAGGAAGTCCTCTACATTATACCTCATAGCTTCTAAACATCCTTTATCACTATGACCTCCACTTTACCCCCATTGTAACTATACATTATCATGGTCACAATTTAAATTTCTCCATCATCAAGCTCTACACCACCAACAAATTTTTACTTCCCTCCCCCATTCATAGGTTGATTAACCTAGTCTTTTCTCTTATTATTCCTCTAATTCCTCAGCCCCTACCTATTATATCAGCCAAGCACATTCATTCTGGTTTCTCTTGCTTTCTTACTCAGTTGACTTCTATGTTCATCCTATTCAATTATTTCAATAAATTACTCATGGCAGTCTACCCTCCACGGACTACTAACCCTCAACACTGGATAAACCCTTAACATCTGACTCCTTCAAACCATCTCATGAACTTCAGAAGATCCTTGTGACAAGCAAGCCTCAAATTACACAAGACTTCATATATCAGAAGACTGGACCTGAAATGAGGAGGACCTGAGTTCAAATTTGACCTCAGACACTTACTAACTTTGTGATCCTAGGCAAGTCACTTAACCTCTCTTTGTCTTAGGTTCCTCATCTTTAAAAAAGGGATAACAATCCCAGCCATGGGAGCAAATATGATATTTGCACAGTGCCTGGCACATGGTAGGTGCTTAATAAACGTCTGTTCTTTTCATCTTAATTCGCTTTTGCTAAATAACCAGGTCACTTCTTTTTTTTTTCTCAGTCATTTGTATCTATTATAATGCTTTTTTATGCCATTGTTTTCCTGCAAGTCATTGATGGGTAATAAAATGCAGCCTACTTAGAATTGTCAGGATCATTGTGAGGAAGAAATGAAATCATATAGGTAGAGCACTTTGCAAATGTTAATGTGCTATTTAATAGAATTTACAGTTCAGAGACACCTTATAAATCATCAAGCCTAAATCCTACACTACTATTCACTTTTTAAAAAGTGATTTAGTGGATTACAATCTCAACAGGTCAAGAAATTCACTGAAGACTTGTGCTGATTTCTCATAATTTCTCATGGAGGTGGCATTGGGCTCTTGAAGGTTATGCCAGTAGGCAGGTCCTTTAAAACTTGAAACACTTTAAGTACAGGCTTCATAATACCCAGGATGTCTCTGTCCAAAGATCAACTTAGCTAATTTCAGAGAAGCTTCCAAATAAATTCAATTGTAAATTCAGATTTCCCTTAATCTGAAAGTCCAGATGCTAATAATTTTCCTTTCTTACCATAGTTTCAGTCATTCTGTAAAACATAAGGTAATCTATAGTAAAGTGTATGCAACAACCAGCTTTATACACTTAAAAAGCAATATATTATACAGAAACTGGACCTGGCAGTTTCTTGGAAAACAGCAAAAATTAGGAGTTAAGGGAAATGGAATCTAGACCTGGTTTTCTCCTCTAAATATTTTACATGACATTGGGCAAGATGTTGAACTTTCCACTGCTTACTCAGCTAATTCACAAAGCTACTTTGAGTGTAAATGAGATCACACATATAAAATGTTCCAGACTCCTCAGAATAAAGATATTATGTAAATTTAAATTATTATTATTCCTGGCTCTACCAGTGACTTGGATAAAGTTGTTGCATTTCTCAGTGTCTACATTTTCTCATCTGAAAACGGAGATAATATCATTCAGTTACCTCAGAGGAGTGTTGTGAGGCTAATATCTCAAGGGGTTTGAGCTTCATAGAGAAAGAAATTCTGGAACTAGCTGGCATTATTGACATTTTGTTATCTAGAAGTCACTTGCAGATGTGTTCTTAGGGGGAAAAATGACACATAGAAAAGAAGGGAATTAAGGGAAAAGAGGGAGGGATTTAAAAGGTATCTATATTTTTGTTTTTTACTTTTTGGAGGGCAATTGGGGTTAAGTGACTTGCCCAAAGTCACACAGCTAGTGTGTCAAATGTCTGAGTCCAGATTTGAACTCAGGTCCTCCTGACTCCAGGCCAGTGCTCTGTTCACTGCACCACCTAACCTCCCCATATCTACATTTTTCTTAATGCTTCTTCACCAGTTGTGGAGGTTGAATGAATTATTTAATATGATGTTAATTTGAAAGATAATTTTGCAATGGGAAACGAAGATCACAGGATCATTGATTTGGAGCTGGAAGAGATTTTAGAAGCCATTGAATTCACCCCCTCATTTTAATGAAAACCCCCTTTCCCTGTTTTATACTTGAATAGAGTACTAGACTCTCTGCAAGAAGCCCTTCACTATAAGACCTAGAACCTTTCAAAGGGCATGGTATTGACACTTATAAGATGGTGAATGTGACGATGGTGGTATTGTTGTGCTTCTCAGCAAACTCAATTAAAATAATTTGCCTGGATAATCACATTTCTTATATTGTGCTGCCCTAGCCACCTCTATAAAATATTGGATAGCCAGAGGAACCTGGGAAAATGACAGAGTAGACCAGAAAATTCCAGCCTCTCCAGATTTACCCCAGAAACGAGACAGAACCTCAGGGTGAATACAATAATACAAATACAGAAATACAATAAGTCAAAAATAAATAAGAGTGGGAACATAGCTAGCTTCTTCTAGGGACAATCAGAGATCTAGAGAAAAATCCCAGGAAAAAAATGTGGTGCCCCTGAAAAGTAAATACGTCCCGGCTAGGACAACTTAAACAAGTGGCGAACTGTGGGGTTAGCTGGATTGGGAGGATGCCTTAGCCCCAGCCACAGGAACTTTTACCCCAGGAACAGTGAAGGGAGTTGGTCTTCTGAGTTGGAGAAGATCAAGAGAACTTCTGCTGACAAGGAATGCCAGACTCAGCTGTGCTGCAGAGGTGCAACCAAGGGCAAGAAGGAACCAGCACGTGCCCGCTGAGTGCAGAAGCGGTGGAGTAGGGACATGGCTGGCTTTGGGGACTTACAGGGGGCTGGAGGTTTTGGTTTCAGTACCAGGTCAGAAGGGAGAACTGAAGGGGGATCTGAGGTCAGAGGCTCAATTCCCCATACTCCAGGGCTAGAGGTGTTAACAAATACTAAGCTGCTACCAAAAAAAAAAAAAAAAAAAAAAAAAAAAAAGTCCAAGAGGAAAGAATCCCAGCATAGAGAGTTACTGTGTGAACTGAGATGACCAGGGTTCATCTTCAGAAGAGAACATTGAAGCAAAGAAACCCTCTTCCACCCCAAAAAGTAATGTCAAATGATCACCTGCCCAAAAAGAATTCATGGAACTTTAAAAAATCAGATTAGAGAGATTGAGGAAAAATTTTAAAAAGAAACAAACCAAGAAAAACAAGATTATGAAAAGAAAATCAATCAATTAGAAAAGGAAAGACAGAATCTTAAGGAAGAAAATGACTCCATGAAAAATCAGACTTGGGCAAAGGGAAGTTAGTGAAGTCATAAGAGGTCAAGAAATAATAAAACAAAGTACAAAGAATGAAAAAATAGAAGAGAATGTGGAATCTCATAACAAAAGCAACTGATCTGGAGAACAGGAAAAATAAGAATGATCAAACTACCTGAAAGCTATGATAAAAAAAAAAGAATCTTGATATAATAATACTAGAAATAATTTTTTTTTTTGCTTTTTGGAGTGGGGAAGGTAGGACAATTAGGGTTAAGTGACTTGCTCAAGGTCATACAGCTAGTTTTGTGTTAAGTGTCTGAGGTCACATTTGAACTCAGGTTCTCCTGACTCCAGGGCCAGAGCTCTATTCACTGCACCACCTAGCCACCCCCTGGAAATATTTTTTTTAATTGTCCTGAAGCATTAGAACAAGAGGGGAAAGTAGAGATAGGAAAAAAATTCACTATCACCACCTGAAAGAGGTTCTACAAAGAAAACCCACAAGAATGTTATAGTCAAATTCCAAAACCCCCACAAGGATAAAATATTAGGAACAACAACAAACAATTTTTAAAATATGGTGGTGTCCCAATTGGAATCACATAAAACTTAGCAGTGACAAGACTAAAAGACTGCAAGTCTTGGAATACTATATATTTAAGAGCAAAATAATTGGGATTTCAGGCCAAAAATATCACACCCAACAAAGCTAAGCATAATCCTGAATGAAAAAAAAGAAGATATTTAATGAATTGTCAGAATTTCAGGATTTTGCTAGAAGAAGAACTCAGCAGAACTCCACAGAAGATTTGACACACAAAACCCAAGAGAAAAACAAGGTAAATACCAAAGACTCATTACCAGAGACAATAAGGGCTGGCTATTTACCTTTTATGTAAGAAAAACAGAAATTGTATGTCTCAGATTGTTATTTGTAACTGGGTAGCTCATAAGAAAGATAGGGCTAGACCTGAGTATGATATGATTTTAAAAAGCAAAACCATTTAGGAAGAGCTAAAAAGAGGAATTAATTATCTTACTCAAATGAAGTGCCAGAAGAAGAACCAATGCAGAGGAATTAGATGGGGGTAATTCTGGAAACCTACTTCACCAGAAATGGGTTCAAGAGAGAGCAATACATATATCTAGGAGAGTAATTTTCTAAATTCAGAAAGAAATAAATGCTAAGGGGATAGGGAGGGATCGTGAGAGCCAAGGGTAAGGGAATAGGCTAATGGGGGTGTTAGAAGGGTGTTTAGATTAATGGGAATGGGAGGTTAAGGGAGGGATCCTTGGAAGGGGGTAGGCTAAGTAATAGGGGGGCAAGGGACTGGGTAGAAGTAAAGTAGAGGAGTTAGGAAGGATAGGAAATAAGAGATATGCACAAACATAAAATATAGATTAGAAAGTGTTAGGGAAAAAGGAGCAGGAGTGGTAATCATGATCTCGAACAAAGTTTAAGCTAAAATAGATTTAATCAAAAGAGAAAAATGGGCAAACTATATTATGTGTCAGTCATATTTATCAATGCTGTTTTGGACTATTTAAAACAACTAGACAGTATAAAGTGGGAATATTACTGTGTTGTAGGAAGTGATGAGTTGGTAGACTTGGAAAAATATGGAAAGACTCAGACCATGAAGGAAAAGGTTATATACACTCAGAGAAACAGAGGATAAATAATTATAGTATGGTTTTACATAGATGTGCATGAATGTATATCCTATATATTACTATGATTACAAATATCTAAGTATATGCATGTGTACTTTGGATGCATGTTCTGGTAAGTGTGTGTTTATGTATATATGTTTATCTTTGTGTTTATGTGTATATATGTCCATATATGTGTATATATATATATATATATATATATATGTATATGTGTGTATACTTAAGTATGCATGCATATAAATATCTCTACACCCAATTGTAGCTTTCTGGGAGAAGGGGGAAAAAGAACAAACTAAAAAGTACACAGAAGAGAACAAAAAAACTTACAAGGAAGCAAAGAAAAAAAGGAGAGCTCTCAACACAATGAGTAGTATTTACTATACAGGCTTTCTTGAAATGGAAATTTATTGCTGTATGTTTTGAATCCTCTCTCATGTTCTTCTGTGCACATAGCAATGCCTTTTTTTCTTTTTTCTTTTGTATTATTTTAGATTTAGTATCTAAGTTTGTTTCTTTTTTCTCTTAAGTTTAAAATTTTTAAAATTACAAACAAAAAAAGAAAAAAGTTTAAAAAAGTGAAATATTGGATATCTTAGCGACATAGCATTGCAAATTGATCTCTAACTGCTTTTCATTGGAATGGAGCAAAAAATTCATAGGAAACAGCAACAAATTGAGAAGGATTTTTGTCAATAAATTTTTAATTATAATACCTCATTTTCCATATAAACTTATGCTGTCATAGAAACCTATTTTTGAAACTGTCTCTGCCCTTTGAATTTAAAATGTTACTGATGATACTCTTTTGTGCCAACTCCTATCATGCTTGTAGCTTCACACCACTTAGCACTTAATTGTTCTCTAATGGCTTGAATGTTTTTCCGTTCTGTCTCTCCAGCTAGAAAATAAACTTTCTAACATCAGAATATATTTGAATGAAAGAAAGTAGAAAAAGACATTTATTCAGATTATATCATTCACCTAATACTGTGCTAAGTACTAGGGCTACAAGTACAAAAAAGTGAGACAGTCCCTGACTTCTGGCATTTCATATTCCAATAAAGTAAGACAGTAATTACAGAAGAGTGGAAGCCAGAGATGAGAGTTTTGGTATGTGGAGTCATGAGGATGGTGACTTGATGCATAGAACAGTTAGTTTTGGGGCAACTAAATGGGTCAGTGGATAGAGTGCTAGGCCTGGAGTCAGGAAGATCTGAGTTTAAATTCAACCTCAGACACTTACTAGCTATGTCACCCTGGACAAGTCACTTAACCTATGTTTGCCTTAATCTACTGGAGAAGGAAATGGCAAATCATTCCAGTATCTTTGTCAAGAAAACTTCACAGACAGTATGATCCACAGGATCATCAAGAGTCAGACATGACTGAATGATTGAACAATAACAATGTTGATTGTGTATGTACATCATTCTTAGAAAAAGAGAAAGAAAGATGTGCCTGTGTGTTTGGGTAAGATGGTAACGGTGAGGGAGAAGTACACAGCAGCAAGAAAATGAAAAAAAATGACCTAGGTGCATGACTGGATGGAATGTGAAGATAAAGACCTCTAGGCCTACCTTGGCATCTGAGGCTAGCTAGATAGGAAGGCTAGATGGATTTGCACATGCTTACTCATCAATAAAGATGGCTGGACCCTAGGATGGAGTTCCAAAGATGAATGAATGAATTTCCCAAAGGGACATTAATTATGGAGCATAGATCCTGGAGTTCCTGGGTGGAGTTAATGACTTCCCCAAAAGATATATAGTCAAAGGTTATGAACAATATATTTTTAAAAGAATTGCAAATCATTAACAAAAATAAGTATTACTCCAAATCACTAATAAGAGAGGATAAAATGAAAACATCTTTGAGGTTTTACCTTATACCCAGAAAAATGATAAAGATAATAAAATGTGTAGTCAATATGAGAGAAGTTGCAGAATGAGAAGCATACTTTTTGACTTAGAGAACCACTGGATGGATATTCATCCCAAATAAGCCAAAAATTATTTTCCAAGGACCAGCCAATCAATCAATAAACATTTCTTGGGTGCTGATTGTGTTCTAGGCATGGTACTAAGCACCAGGGATAAAAAGAAAGGCAAAAAACAGCCCATGCCTTCAAAGAGCCCACAGTTTAATGGAAGAGATAACAAACATCTATGTGCCAAGAAGCTATCTACAGGAAAAGTAGGGAATAATCAAGATTAGGAAGGTACCAGAAGTAAGAAGGATTGAGAATAGCTTCCTGTAGAACATATAGGTATAGACATATATACATACACACATATATACAATATTCATTGAGGAAATCATAGAGCGAGACAGTACAGGGAATGAATATGTTTACATATGCATGTATATATACACGCACACACAAATATGTACACATACATTACCATACATGTATACATATGATTATGTGCATATACTCAAATATATAATACATTCACTGAGCATATTATAGGGACAGAGAGTACAAGAAATGAATATACTTACAAATGCATATATATAGTGACACACATATAAATATATACATATACATAGTGTATATACATGTACACATGCAAAAAAGTACAAATACAGATACATGAGCGTGCATATATTAATGGACCTGAATTCACATACACACACATACACACACACACACACATATCAAAAATATTTGTTGAGGATAATAGAGGATGAGACAATCTAGGCTGGGGATATATAAGTACATATATATTTTAAAATTTTATTTATAATAGGGCACTATTTATTAACTATGAAGAGATTTATATAGCTGTCTTTCTTTTAGGAGGATGTAAACATCATATTTATTGCTTATATTTTATTATATTTTTTAGTATCATTAATTTTAAAAACTTATTGACTTGTTACTTATCTCAAGTTTTGTTAAGGTAGACTATCATGAATGACCAATTGTCAGATTTTTCTATTTTAACAAAAAGTTAAATGAAAGAACGAATGAGTTAACATTTGTAAAGCACTTACGCATCTTAAAACACTATGTAAACGTTAATGGTTATTACTATTAATATTAACAACAGCACAACAATAACCCAAAAGTACCTGGATGTCAGCCAGACAGCGGACAGATTCCCTCCAGCGGTCTTTAAGGACAAGAGGGCAGATTCCGACTTGACGCCACAACTGGGTGAACTTGTGACTGACTAGCATGATCAGGCCTTACAATCAATGCTATCAGTCTAGGAGATCTCCAGCAGATTAATAAAGAAATCAACAGTTCTATGTTGTCCCTTTGTTTTTCAAACAGAGTGATTAATGAAATGCCTTCACTGAAGGCTTAGGTGGCAGAATTTTCTTTTTTTAAAACACTGACTTGTTTATTTACTTCTGGTTTACAAGATTCAGTTCCACAATCCCTTGAATTTTGAATTTTCTCCCCTCCTTCTTCCTCCCCCCCACCATGGCAGCTTGCAATCAAGTATAGGATCTGCAAATACTTTCACGCTGGACATTAGTCTGGTTGTATAGAAGGGTTGTAACCAATGGAATGAACAATGGGAAAGAGGAAACAAAACCAAACACAGAAAAGAGCGATAGCATGTAGATTGCTTCATTTAAACTCTGTTCTTTCTAGATCTTTCTCTGAATGTAGACATCTCCCATCCTGAGACTTGTAGAGTTGTCTTATAGCTGTGCATTGTTGAGAAGAGTCCAGTTTATCAAAGCTGGTTGTCACACATACGTTGTATCAGTCATTGTGTACAAATTTCTCCTGGTTCTGCTCTTCTCCCTTAGCATCAGTTTGTTTAAGCCTCTCCAGGTAAATATGAAGTCCATCTGCCCCTCATTTCTTATAGCACAATAGTATTCCATTACATTCATATACCACACCTTGTTTAGCCATTCCCCAATTGATGAGCATCCCCTTAATTTCCAGTTTTTTGCCACCACAAAGTTGAGAAAGAAAATTAACACATTACCAAATACTATGCAAGAAGATTTCAACAGACTGGAATGATAGGCTAAATTTAATATTATTAAATTAAAGAGACGTAAATATGAAGTCCAATACTTTAGATTCAAAGTATCAATTATCCAAATCAAGAGTTAAGAATAGGTTGACTGGGATGTTTATGTTCCAAAGGTCCTGAGGTTTCAACCAAAAAATAATGAAATATTTTGACATTTCAGGGATTTTAATTTTTTCTAAGTAATCTTTCTACCAATAAGGATCATAACCTAGTATTAGTGAGTTAAGAATACAACGAATCACTATGTGGCCAGTCTTATGAAATGAGTATTTCCTAAGTAAACTAGATAAATCCTCTTACAATTAGACGTTCAATCATCCACAAGGTCCTCATTTTGGCATAGAAATTATCATGGAAAACTATGCCAAGTAGAGACAAACCCTGACAAATCTTAATAACCTGGCAAACATAAGGCAAGCTCAATGGTGCAGTGAAATCTCAGGCCTTGTTAATAAAGACATCTGTCCAAAATGAGGGAAGAGATAGTCCTGTCATGTGGTACCCTGGTCAGATCACATGTCATCACTTTCAACTCAACATGCCACATTTCAGGAAGGACAATGACAAAAGGAAGCATGTATTTCCAAGAAGGTTCATCAAGATTGTCAGAGGATTAGAATTCGTATCATAGTAGGGTTTATTGAAAGAACTTGAAAAGAACTTGGAAAAGACATAAGGATAATATGAGAGCTATCTTCAAAGAGTTGCGATAGGTTAACTGGAGAGGGATTAAATTTGTTCTGCTTGATGCCAGAGGGAACAACTAGGAACAAGTGGAAAAAACCGTACAACAAGATTTAGGCTTTTTATTAGGAAATGTTTTCAAATAATTATAGTCATCCAAAAGTGGATGAGCTTTCTCACAGGATAGTGGGTTCTCCACTACAAGTCCTTAAGCAAAGACTATATTGCCATTTTGTGTATGTGTGGGGCAAAGAGGGCCACAGGATGAAAACTGAATAAAGATTCCCATTCAAGTATTAGTTCAATTACATAATTTCTAAAGTTCCTTCAATTTCTGAGATTCTATGATTAAAAAAAAAAACAGAAACAAAAACATAATTCTCCTGATTCTTTCATATGATACATAACATCTAGGTTTCCCCCCAGTATCAAAGGAATATTACTAATGCCTCTTAGCCTGAAAAGTAATCCAATATCCAAACACTAAAAACTGACAATTAATTTTTCCTTTGCAAATTTTAAATAAGCTAGAGTATCTCTACCTTATAATTTCATCCTGTGCATCATTTAAAATGTTCACACTTTCTAATAGGCAGGTTTAATCTGTTTGTCTACAGAATGTGTCACAGCTATCAAAGAAGAGATTATGTGACTTTCAAAATGGCACTGATTAATTCAATTTTACTCAAATATCCAACATATTTTTACAGATCAAAATGAAGATAGGCATGTGGATGGAAAATATGTCCAATTCAAATTGTTGTAGAAGAAAGTCAATTACAAGTCAGCAAATGAAATTATATAAGTACATATATGGAAAAGCAATGAACTAACCTCCACCCCAAATTTGAGAATATTAAACAGAAATAGCAAAAATAATACAGACTTAAAGTACTACAATAATATAAAAACAATTTAAAATCTTAAAATTTGGTATGTGAGAACCATTCATTTTCCAATTAACAATTTTTAAAACTATAGAAATACAAAATATAAAATATTTATCCTTACTTCTGTTTTTGCTGAACTGAAGCTTCCACCTATTCATTGAGAAGGATGGAAGCCATTTACTGAATCATTTATTGGTGACCCATACCTCAGATTCCACTTTAGACATAGCTGCAACTTAAACAAAATGTGAACTAATGGACCAATTTGAGAATAATGGGGAAGGTGGTCTCTGGGCAACTCTTACTTGGAACAGAAGTAGAAATCCAAACAGGCTTTAGATGAAGGTTTGGATCATCACAAAACAGCAGTGCTAACATCCATGCATGGATTGAAAGTTGTAGGTTGGTAGATCTTCTATGCATTATGAGCACTAGGAAATTAATTGTTTTCCACATTGGATAAAGTATTTTTCCTATACTAAACTTTTTCTTCTTTATCATTTCAATGTTTATCCTTATAATTATCTCCCATC
>JAQQSV010013392.1:0-12535 GCA_028646515.1 Pseudochirops corinnae | reverse complement strand
GGGACTCAGTCTTCTGGTATTTAAATGAATGCACTATCTATATTTCTTATGTAGAGAGCCTGTTCCATTTTGTGATTAATAACTATATCAGCATATTTATAGTTACTGTAGGCATTGTGAATACTGCATTGCTGATACACACATATACATACATATATGTATGTGTATGTATAGCTACATGCATATACACACATACACACATGCAATATCTATCTGTCTATATCTATATTTATATATATATATCTCACTTACAAAGAAGATAGATAAGTTCCCGTTGGAGGGGAAGGCACTAGAAGGTAGGGTAAGGCCTTATGCAGAAGGTGGTGATTGAGTTAAGTATTAAAGCAAACCAGGAATTCCAAGAGGCAAAGATGAGAAAGAAGAGCCTTCCAGGCATAGATCATTGCAAGGCATGGAGATGTAAGATGGAAGGCTGTGTGTGAGGAACAAATGGTAGAAAGACCAATTTGACTCAACTGTAGAGTGAGTGGAGAGTAGTAATGTATAAAAAGGCTAGAAAGATACAATGGAGCCAGTTTGTGAAGAACTTGAAAATGCCAAACAAAAGAGTTTTTATTTGATGTAAGAGGTAATAGGAAGCCATTGGGTTTTATTGAGTGGGGAAAGGGGACATGACTTGATTTGATCTGTGATTTATGAAGATTGGTTGGGCAACCATGTGGAGGATGAAATGGAGTGAGGAGAGCCTAGTAGTGAGACCAATTCAATGGCAATTGCAATAAAGCTGTCAAAGGGAATGAAAGCCTGAATTAAGATGGTGAGTGGAGAAATGGGGATGGATGCAAGAGTTGGTGTGGAGATAGACGTGACAAAATTTGGTAACTGATTAAATACGTGGAATGATGAAGAGTAAGAAGGTGAGGATCATACTATAGTTGTGAACCTGGATAACTAGAAAGATAGTAGCTCCCTTCATAGTAATAGGAAAGTTTGGAAGAAGGATGGGGATTGAAGGAAGAATAATGAGTTCTGCTTTAAACTTGTTGAATTTGAAATGCCTATGGGACATCAAGTCTGAAATGCCCAATAAACAGTTGGCAATGGCAGACTAGAGTTCAAAAGCTAGATAATAGATCTGGAAGCAATGGAGACATTAATTAAATTTCTGAGAGCTGACAAGATCAGGTGAGCAAAGGGAACATGACCCAAAACAGCACTGGGGCATACTCACATTTTGTGTCCATGACAGCAAGGATGATGATTTAGCAAAGCAACTGGAGAAGGAAGAGTCAAACAGGTAGGAGGAGAACCAAGAGAAATCAATGTCATGAAAACCAAGAGAACAAAGTTTCCAGGAGGAGACAGTGGTTAATGGTGTCAGGTGAAGATAATCAAAATTGAGAAAAGGCATTTTAAGAGATATGGCAACTAAGAGGTCATTGGTAACTTTAGAGAAAGCCATTTTGGTTGATTGATGAGTCCAGAAGTCAAATTGCAGGTGATTTAGAAGAGAGTGAGAAGAGAGGAAGCATAGATACTGAATATAGACATGTTTTTCAGAACTTGATTGAGAAAGGGAGGAGAGGTATAAGATGATAGTGAGAGACTTATAGGATTGAGTGAATTTTTTTGAAAGACTTGACCCATCAACCAGATGCTTTTGAAGACTTTTCCATTTTAGGGACAAGGTTAACCATGCTGAGATTGGCTTCTGTCTCAGTAAGAGCTATGTAAAAGCTCTGGGCCTGGGGGAGGGCTATGCCTATGGTACAGATCCTTCTTGAAGGTTCTACTTGACAATTGACCTTCTGCTTACTTTGCTCTCCATATCCCCTCCCTCTCCCTGCTCTCCACTGCCCTTTACCTCTCCCAATCTCCTAGCTTATGATTTTTTTTGTTGCCTTGGATTCCTGACCTTACTTTGTCCTGATATATATGTGTCTGTTTGATCTCTGAATGGGACTATTTGAGCCCTGATTCAATGGGGGCCTTGACCTCAAGGCATACTCCCTAGCTCTGCATTGACTATGAACTTTGGGACCCTGCCCCAGGTTTGACCTGTTCTGCTTTGCTTATATCGATGTTTTGGTTGAAATTCATCACTTCCTATCTTGAGAAAAGTGCTTTGTGAGCCCCGAGGCCCCATTTAAATACGGGTTATTATTAGCACCGCTTCAAGACTTCCATGGATGCTTGATCTTCTTGGCATGGCTACTCTCTTACTCTAGTGAAGATTGTAACCTAGCTGTACCTTCTCATCCTTTCTGACTTTGGTCCACAGATTTTTGTAAATCTCCCACTGAGGTTCTTTCCAAAGGACAGAGCCTGCCTTTTCATAAAAGTGCAAGTGCTATTTATAAATAGTAACTGAATAGTAAAAAATAACCTCACCACAGAGCTCCTCGTCCCAGTTCCTTACTCTGAAGTCCATGACCTACTGCTGCGTGGGCTGACCCTGAAATTAGCCCTCCTGGACTCTTTTCTCACTCTATCACCTCTCCCAATACAATCTATTTCCAAGTTTGTCAGTTCTGTGTCCACAAAATCTCTTATCTCCTTTCCTTTCCTTTGTATTTGCTGGACCACTATCCCAGTTCAGGCCCTTATCACCTCTCACCTAAACTATTGTAATAACTTTAAAAAAAAGTTTATATTGATGTCTTTTGTATTTTTACATCAGAGGCGTCAAACCCTCAACCCTCAGGCTGCATGGAGACTACAACATTCCCAAGTGGGGCCTGAACCCAATTAAAATGTAGTTCCTATCTGATTTTATTGTGTTGATATTTTAATAAAAAAAGAAATATATAAACCCATGTGATTTTCTAAATAAATATGTAGCCTGTCTGGATCATTATGTACAATTTAATGATTCTAATTTCTCCTTGATTTTGACATCACTATCTTATATCATCATGGTTATCCCCAATATTTCTCCCTCTTATCCTCCCAGAGAGTCATCTCATATGACAAATAGTTTGTAATAACTTTTTAATTAATCTCCCTGTTTCCAATCTTTCCACTTGCTGATCCATCTTCTGACCTACAAATTCCTGACCTACAAATACTGACCTACTAATTTCCTTCTAGCAAGGTCAGAGGTAATATGACAATAGTGTTTTTTTTCCAAGGTATGTTGACATGTTGATTGGTTTGGGGAATTCAACCTAACTTTTCAGACTGATTTTATATTACTTTACTTGAACTATATGAAACTACTTAGTCCTACTAAACTGTTCCCTAAGTTTGGTGTTCTATTTCCTGACTGTATCTCTTCACAACATGTTCCCTATACTGGAAATTCCTTCCTCCTAACCTCCGTCTTTTAGACTCCTTAGCTTCCTTCCAATTCCAGCTCAGGTGATACCCAACCTTTGCAATTCCTTTCCCAACCCCCCTATTACTGGTGTCCTATACCTCCTTAAATTGCTTTGTATTTAGTACTGTATCTCTTTCCTCACCCACATGTAAAATATAAATTTGTTGAGGAGTGTTTCATCCTTATCTTGGTACTCCCAGTGGCTAGCATAGTGCCTTGCTCATAGGGACTTAGGGGTTATAGAATCTCTCATGTTACTGATGATAAAAATGAGTCCAAGAGAGGGTTGCCCAAGGTCACACTGGTAGTAAACAGGCAGAGTTCAGGTTTAAACCCAGGTACTCTAAGTCCAACCCCATGTTCTCTCCAGAGCATCATGATTAGATTGTATGAACATTGGTATGAATGGATTTTAGTGTCTCCCCAAGGTGATTGCCTCCTTTGAAGATCTTTGTTTTGATGAACAGCTTGTGACCAGGACAAGAGAGAGAGATGTAAAGATCCAAGTACTTGTGCAAATAGAATGACTAGATGGGCTCTTTCCAAGGTCAGAGAAGCATTTAGGGCCCATTGAAGCTAATCAACATGTCAACACACTTTGGAAAAATGTTATTATTAATAAAAATGTTATATTATCCTTGATTCTGATAAGCAGAACAAAATGTTATACTGTCTTCTTTTCTGGGAACCATTTCTTGATGGGAAGCAGATGAGGGACCTTGAAACTACACTCTTAAATAACCTAGTCTGGGACCAATTTTCAGTGATCCAGTGGCTACCATTTTCCTAGTTCCTTTCCACCATCCAAGCAACCAAATCAACAAGATTATTAAGCTCCTACTATATATTCCAGGCATCATGGTTAGCACTGAGAATATAAAGATAAAAATAAAACAGTCCTTAGTCTCAAAAAGCTTACATTCTACCCATAGTTAAACATAGGGTGGTGAGAAAGAATCCTGAGGTTGGAACAAGAAGATGTGAGTTCAAGCTGAATGCTAGCTGTGTGACCTTGGGCACTTAAAATGCCTGTGCCTGTTTCCTCCCTCATTTATTTGTACTACCTAGAGTTGTGAGTAATTTAAGGAGAGAACGTAACTGGGTAGAATGTGAGCTTTTGGAGAATTGGGATTGTTTTTATTTTTGTATTCCCAATGATACCCGGAATATATAGTAAGAGCTTAATAATTTTATTGTTTTGATTGCTCAGATGGTGAAAGGACCCTAGAAATTGGCAGTTGTGGTGAGGAAAGTGTTTTGCTCATCTTTAAGTGCTTCAGAAATGTGAATTTGGGATGCTCTTACCTTTGTGACTTGGGCTAAATTCCTTCTCTCAAGACCTTGTTTTCCTGTTCTATTAAAGGAAAGGGCTGGACTAAATGTTCCTTAAGGTTATTTCTAACTCTCAGTCCTATGAAGGTGCTAGGACCAGAGATTAACCATTGTGTGATTTTCAGTGCTGCACAGCATGCTTTACAAGCTCTTTCCTCACATAACAACCTGGTGTGGTAGGTAGTCCAAATGCTGTTTTCTCCATTTTCCAATGAGGAAATGGAAGCATGGAGAGAGAAAATGACTTTCCCAAGGTTACACTGGATGAGGAGTTAGGAAACAGGTTTAAATCTTTGCTCTGACATTTAGTACCAGTGTGACCTCAAGACTTTTCCCCATGCCTTACTCTGGATGCTATCCACCTTATCAACATGTTTTCCAAACTGTGGCATGCAAATCTGACCGCAATTCCCAAATGCAATTAAATGGTGCAGTGGATAGAGCACCAAGCCTGGAGTCAGGAAGGCCTGAGTTAAAATCTGGCCTCAAACACTTGTTAGCTGTGTGACCCTGGGCAAGTCACTTAACCCTGTTTACCTCAGTTTCCTTATCTATAAAATGAGCTGGAGAAGGAAATGACAAACCATTGCAGTATCTCTGCCAAGAAAACTTGATATGGAGCCATGAAGAATTAGACATAACTGAAATAACTGAACAACAGTAACAGTCCAGGGGATCTGCTTCCCTTATTCTCCTAAACCAATCCAATATCACGTGGCCTTTTTGACTGTCATGCTTCCTGGTCACCTGATTTAAAAGATAATATCTTCTATCTACATTCAGAGAAAGATCTAGAAAGACCAGAGTTTAAATGGAGACTGAAGCAATACATGCTATCATTCTTTTTCATGTTTGGTTTTGTTTCTTTTTTTCCCAGTGTTCACTCATTGGGTCCAACCCTTCTATACAACCAGACTATTGTACAATGTGAAAGTATTTGCAGATCCTATACATGATTGCACGCCACCTTGGGGGGGGGGAAGGGAGAGGAGAAAATTTGAAACTCAAGGGATTGTGGAACTGAATCTTGTAAACTAAAAGTAAATAAACAAGTCAATGAGAAAAAAAAGATATGTTCCCTTTCTCCCCACTAGAAACTTGGACTCTGCCCGTGGAACTACTCTGAGCTTTGATAGGTGAGATTTTACTTTCTCTTGCTTAGAAACAAGGCCTCCACCTCACTCCTAATTTCCTTCTCCTTCTCAGCTTCCCTTTACATAATGTTTTCTGTCACTGGACTGAAGGATTCCTGAAGGTAGGGGCTATCTTACTTGCTTGTGTTTGTATGCCCAGCGCATCGTACAGTACCTGGAGAGTTGTTGTTCAGTTGTTTTCAGTTGCGTTCGATTCTCTGTCACCCCATTTGGGATTTTCTTGGCGGAGATACTGGAGTGGTTTGCCATTTCCTTCTCCATCTCATCTTACAGATGAAGAAACTGAGACAAACAGGGTTAAGTGACTTGGCCAGGGTCACACAGCGAGTAAGTGTCTGAGGTCTGGCACATAGTAAATGCTTAATAAATGCTTTGTGTATATCACACTGCTGAAAAAATGCAATGGACTCTAAATGTTTTAAGTCATGTACTCTACTGGTAAAAAGGTTTTGAGCATATTCTCTCAAAATGTACATAATTACTTGTTTATAAATTATATACATGTACTATACTATGTGGTGCATCATAGATGCATCATAGAAATTAAAAAAGGATGGAATAAAAATGAAATAACATTGGATCTTATGGACAATAGTGAACCATTATCGTTTATTCTGAAGGGGTTTGTGTGACATGATTAGACCTGCATTTTAGAAAAAATCACTTTGATGGCGGTGTGTGTGTGTGTGTGTGTGAGAGAGAGAGAGAGACAGAGAGACAGAGAGACAGAGAGAGAGACAGAGAGAGAGAGAGGGAGGGAGAGAGAGACGTGAGACAAGGAGACCAATTAAGAGGCTATTTCAATAGCCTAGGTGAGAGGTAATGAAGGCCTGAGGTGGGGAGAACTGATTTACAGGTCAATGCCCCAGCACAGATTGCTCACCTTCCAAGGGGCAGCTCACCTTGAGAAGCTGCAGTCAGGGGATGCAAAAGGTGATCTTGGAGAGTGGGCTGGGGAGGGGTGGAGCGAGTGGTATCTATGCAGCTGCTTCTGTGATGCCCAGGTACCAGTTTGGTTCTAACTGCCATGAAGGGGTGATACCTAGTTCTATGAGTGGGAGGTTGGGAGCTTACAGGTAATAAGGGCCTGTTCAATTGTGGTCCAGCCCTTTGAGTATATGCAATCTGCTTTGCCTGGTGCCAACTCACAGGGAAGCTTGGGAAGCCTACTTCTGGAAATATGTGATGATACATGATGGTAGGCCCTGACTTCCACTTCAGGGCATTCATAGTTATTCTGTGATGATTTCCTATCCACTTACTATATGGTGATGAAATGTCTTTTTTTGGCTACTGAGTCAGAAATGAGTGTGCAGAGAAGATGAACCGAGAAAAGTCCTCTCTCTCTGTCTCTGTCTCTCTCTCTCTGTCTCTCTCTCTCTCCCCTTTTCTCTTTTTCTAGACACTAAGACAAGAACTTCAGTAAGACTCTAGGTCAGTGGTTCTCAACCTTCTTAATGCCACGGCCCTTTAATTGTTGTATGTGGGTGTGTCTGCATGTGGCCGACCGGCCTGGAGATGGATAGAGGAGGTTCCTAAGACCACTGGAAATATGTGTTTTTCGATGGTCTTAGGCGACCCCTGGACCCCTGTGAAAGGGTTGTTCGACCTCAAAGGGGTTGGAACCCACAGGTTGAGAACCGCTGCTGTAGGTGGAAGGGAAGTAGTCTCAGCTACTTACTTGCCTCAGATGGGTTTCCAGGTGTCCACGTACACACAGAGCCCATGTTTCTTCTATTTCTGTTTTGTATATTGCTTTTCTGATCTCAGTTGAACAAGTATCAAAAATGAATGAAGAAATGACTTGGTGAGCTTTGGAAGAGCTAACCAAGACCCAACAATAAGAGTCCATAATGAGCACGCCATCATTGCAGCAGCTAAGCCAGGTGAGGAGGCAGCCTAGAGGAAAGACCTACAAGATCACTCAGAAGTGGATCAGCTGAGTAGCTGAGACACTGTTGTGTAAGCAATGGAGCAATTAGTGCCTGGCTATGCCAAAAGAAGTGGTCTTTAAGGGGAATATGTTGGTAGTCACTAATTAAGTATAAGTCCCCTCCCTCTCTTTAAGTACTCAGATGGTGGAGAACTGTGTGCTTCGGATTTTCACATTATTTTGTACTTTGGTTCTTCCTATATATTTTCAGTAAATGTCACTCAGTAAAACATAGTCAATATTAATTGGTTGTAAATGATATTCAAGAGATGCCCAATTGGTTGATATTGGGGCAGTGATTACTACTTAGATGGTATCAGTGAGATATTAAGTGGCATTGATATTGGAGTGCATGTAACAGATGAGGGCTTGTGAGCTATCATAGGGGACACCCCCCAAACCTCTCAGGGTTGTTCCTAGAACTCTGAAGAGACTAGAGCCAGTCAAGCTCTGGGGACCCAGTCAGCAGATGTGATCATGGGTTAGGAAAGAATAACTCCAGGACTTCACTAAATGTAGGACTTCATCTGGCATAAACATTGGGGTCATTCAAATTTGCAGGGGCCCACAGGAGAGATCCCCCACTCTGTGTTCTCTTTATTAGATTCTCTTGTTTTCAGAATCTACCTGGCTATTTTCCTGCTATGTACACAGTAGAGGGAAGGAGCAGGGTAGGAGAGTTTTAGGGAATAAGGGTAAGAATAATTGTACTATAGCTAAACTCTACTGATTGTCTATCAAAGAGAGGGTGAGATGAAACCCATCTTTCTACCCTCTGATTGATTGATCACATAACTCTTGGGGTCAGGTTATCACTATAAGCCACTACTTCAGAAGCCAAGGCCTTCATAGATAAGATATTGGCCTTAGATTCAGGAAAATCTTGGTCCAAGCTCCACTTCTGGCTTATATTGGCTGTGAGACTCTGGGCCTATGTGTGACCACTCAGGGACCCAGGCAGCTCTCATTTTGTATTTATTTATTTATCTGTATAGATATTGTTTTACCCAGCAGTATATAAGTTTCTTGAGGTCAGGGACTATTTTATTTTTATCTTTATGATCTTTGGCACTTAGCGAGAGATATAAAGTGCCTGGTCAGTAGTAAGTATGGGTAACTAGGTGGTACAGTGAATAGAGCCCTAGGCTTGGCATCAGGAAGATGCATTTTCATGAGTTCAGATTCATCCTCAGACACTTATTTGCTATGTAACCCTGAGAAAGTCATTTAACTCTGTTTGCCTCAGTTTCTTTATCTATGGAATGAGCTGGAGAAGGAAATGGCAAACCATTTTTTTTTTTTTGTATCTTTGCCAAGAAGACCTCAAAATGAGAACACAAAGAGTCAACAAACAAGAAAACACAGCAGGTGTTTAATAAATGCCCATTGACATGAATTCAGTAGAAAAACAAGGGTATTTCAATTGCAGAGTACAAGGGATCAGACCTGGTGTCACACAGTTAAGAAGAAACCAAGATGCATTGGGAGTGCAGGGATCTCACATATCAGCCACTCTGGTGGGAGGTGAAAATAGAGAAGTCTTTTTAAAACAAGGTACCAGCTTCTCTTTTTTGGCTAATAAAATCCACCTTCTTTCTTGTTGGTGTTTTGTGGACCCAGAATTAAATGGAGGTGGTTTTCTCCCATTACCATAGTCATAGCAACAGTTTTGATTAATGCAATCGCCCATTAGCAAAAATAATGTCTGCCCTAATCAGAACAGCTTCAAGTGTCTCTTTGCGCATTTCAGTAAATGGTGTAATCATGGTACAGTTTGGGGTGTCTGGGAGCTGATTACTGTAGTGTAAGTAGTCCTGATTTTCAGCCTAAGGAGTGTCAAGGGGTTAGAAACACAACTAATCACTGTGCATTGTTATCAGTGTTTAGGAGAGAAAAGAGCAGAGAGACAGGCAGAACTCTTGGTTTTTTGCATGCCCTTTCAGGGGAGTCCCAGTGACTTTCCCTCCATCTCAGAAGCACCCAGGTCCACAGAGCACTGGGTTTTGCAAATGATACCTCACTGGGAAGAATTTGTTTATTTTTGGATTGTAGAGAAAAACCGGCAAAGAGGCGTTTTATTTTTGTTTTTGTTTCCCCCAAAGAAGGAGAGATGAAAGAAACAACCTTAGGGGTCTGCTAGAAAGAACCAGCAATTCTTTAAAGCTTGTTCTGCCCTCCCTGGCTCAGCAACTCCTTCCAAACATCCATTAGGCTCATGATGGACAGTGAGCCTCAGGTCATGCCACTGGGCTGAAAGTGCCAGAAACGTTCAAACTCTCCCAGACCAGGAGCTGATGAAGTGCAGAAAGGTGGAGGTGACACAAAGTGAGAAGTCTCCATGTCACCAGCTCATAATGAGCTAGGACTTTATTTGTTAAGATAACGCTTTGCCACTTGCAGTTTCCTTTGCTGATGCTTCTTGGGATGCTTCAGAGCCGTGAATGGAGTCTCATTTTACTCTGAGAAAGGAGGGAGAAGGACCTTCTATTTCCTCCTCCCACCACAACCCCCCTTCTTTTATTAGTGGGGAAACTGAGATGCCAAAAGATAAACTGTCTTGCCCCTGTTTTTAGAGTAAGCCTATGCCCCAATTCTCAACCCCCAATTGTCTCTTCTTGTGATTAGACTTCATCCTTGTATATCTGCCTCTATCTCTGCATGTGTGTATGTGACTGTCACAACACACTGTCACCATAAATATGAAGAGATGAAGAAGACGACCTGAGGAAATGTGGATTAAGCTTGCAAGAGCTATTTTTAGATCCTGCTAAGAAGCTTTAAAAGGGACTTAAACCCATTTAACTATTTGTGACTTTTTGAACACAGAACAGATATGAAATTCTGTCAATTAGTTTCTCTTCCAAGGTATTGGAAGTGAAAACATCCTGGAAGTTGAACTAGCTTTTGCAACATTACCTTGATTAAGTCTTGGGCTAGAACCTGCTTTTCCTGTTGCAGTGTTAATAATAGTTTTTCTTTGCCATCCCTGAAATTTTCCCTTGGGTTTACTGACATTTTAAAGATGACAATGATGAGTCCCTGAATAACAAAGTCACTTGCCCACAGTCACATGACTTTTCAATGATGGACATCAGCCCCAGCATCCAGGTCTCTTGATATCTAGACCAATTCCTGTTTTGTAATTTTTACTACCCTCTGGTTCAAAGTTAGCTTGGGCCCTGCAGGGTTGCTTTCCATAGGTGTGGGGACCCCTAGCCCCCACCAAAAGATCCCAAGATATTCTGATCCTGCCCTGACTCTTAGAGTATACTTGGAACTATACAAGACAAGGGAATTCAGGAAATCAAACAGCTTTTCTATTTTCTACTGTTGGCTTCATAGAAGCAATTGGTAAGTTTACTGCTCTTGTTACAGTCTACATGTAGCCTCAAAGAGCCAGCACACCTCTCAGAGGAGTAGTTTGGCACATCAGTTTAAGGAACTATGCCCTAAAGCCCAGCAGACCCAGGCTTTATTGATGAACAGGTAAGAGAGAATTTCACAGTCTGGGGATCCTCCATAGGGAACAGCCTGTTTCTGACCTCCTAGCCTTCAAATCTGGGAATCGTTAGCAGGGGCTCTCCAAAGGATGATGGTACATTTTCCAGGGAGCCAAGATCACATGATAAAGGACTTTAAACACCTTCACCTTAAATCAGTCTGAAAAGCGCATGAGGGAGCTGGTATACTGCTGCAAAGCCTGAGCATCCTACGATTCACAGAGACAGCTCTTGTCAGCTAAACTCACAACAGAATGCTCTTCACATACCCAGAAAACCACAAAAATAATTTCATTAACGTTATGGTCAAAATTTCCATTTGGCCTTCATTACTGTCCCCACAACAAAGACGCATCTTTCCCATAGAGAGTGTCAGGGCTGGCTCACAGGACAGCTGCAACAGATGAATAATAAGAGATGATGACATTTATACAGCACTCCAAGGTTTGCAAAGTGTTTCCCTTAAATCATCTCATTTCAACCTCACAACCCGGAGACGAAGGTACTTACAGATGTTATTAACCCTGTTTAATGTGGAAGGAAACTGAGGCTTGGTGAGATATAGTAGTTTGACCATCATGAAGGCAACGTCAGACTCATGATGGGAACTTAGGTCCGCCCTTAGTCACTTCACTTGTCTTCATAAGCCAAAAACAGGAAAGAAGGTGGGGAAGGAGTGTGGTGGCACAAATAGGCCAGAGGATCATGTAGAGCTGGAAAAAACTAGATAGATACATATGTAATAAGCTCTGGCAAAGGTGGGGTTGGCTGCTCACAAAACCCCTGAGATTTGTAGTTCTTCCCAGTTTAGGAAGGGAGGAAGCTAATGGAAGATTAGTCCTCAGATGGAAGGGCAGAGGTTTTTCCACAGCCAGCCTATGGGTTTTGGAAAAACTCAGAAGAGAGAATGAAGAGGTGCTGCAAGGGCAGCAACATGACTTTGGCAGCAGCTGATGTCTCCCACATCTGGAGTTCCCTCCTTCAAGACCACGAGAGATGACTTCCAAATACATTAACAGACAGGTGAGAGACTGGGTTTATTGTGAGTGCTTGCTCCAGGGCAAGAACCCTGAGACAAATCAGTGGGGAGAAATGGGGGCAGTCCCAACTATGCCCCCTGCTTTACTTCTGACTGTGGGTGTTTAAAAAATGTTAAAAAAATACATTTACCAGATTTAATATTATTATATTATTGCTCATAAATACCTCTAGTTAATCCTGTCCTTATGTTATCTGGTATCCCTTTGTTTTCGTCATTTGGGTATAATGGGAGCAGCAAGAGAGGAGAGAGAGAGAGAGAGAGAGAGAGAGAGAGAGAGAGAGAGAGAGAGAGAGA
>JAQQSV010013391.1:0-12535 GCA_028646515.1 Pseudochirops corinnae | reverse complement strand
CTGCCTCTGAAAATTGCCTATTCATATCCTTTGACCATTTATCTATTGGAGAATGACATGCATTCTTACAGTTTTGACTCAATACCCCATAGATTTTAGAAATGAGGCCTTTATCAGAGATACTGTTTGTAAAAATTCTTTCCCAATTTCCCACTTCTCTCTCAATGTTGGTTACATTGGCTTTGTTCATGCAGAAACTTTTCAATTTAGTGTAATCAGGATTATCTATTTTGCATTTTATAACTCTCTCTAACTCTCGTTTGCTCATAGTCTTCCCTTTTCCATAAATCTGACAGGCAAACTATTCCTTGCTTTCCCAGATTGCTTATAATATCACCCTTTATACCTAGAGCATGCACCCATTAAGACTTGATTTTTGGTATACAGAGTTAGATAATGGTGTATGACCAATTTCTGTCACATTATATTCCAGTTTCCCCAGCAGTTTTTGTCAAATAGTATGTTCTTATCGCCAAAACTGGGGTCTATGGGTTTATCAAACAGTACATTATTATAGTCATTAAGTACTGAGTCTTGTGTACCCAATCTATTCCATTGATCAACCACTCTATTCCTCAGCCAGTACCAAATAGTTTGATGAGTGCTGCTTTATAATACAGATTAAAATCTTGTATGGCTAGGCCACCTTACCTAGCATTTGCTTTCATCAATTCTCTTGATATTCTGGACATTTTGTTCTTCCAAATGAATTTTGTTAGTGTATTTTCTAGCTCTATAAAGTAATTTTAATGGTAGAATGATTGGTATGGCACTAAATATGTAATTTAATTTAGGTAAAATTCTCATTTTTATTATAATAGATCGACCCAGCCACAAGCAATGGATGTTTTTTCAATTAGTTACATCTGACTTTATTTGTGTGAAAAGTGTATTGTACTTGTGTTCATATAAGTCCTGGATTTGTTTTGGCAGGTAGATTCCCAAATATTTTATAATATCTACAGTAACTTTAAATGGGGTTTCTCTTATTATCTCTTTCTGTTGGACATTGTTAAAAATATATAGGAATGGCGAGGATTTATGTGGGTTTATTTTGTTTCCTGCAACTTTGCCAAATTTATTTATTGTCTCAAGATGTTTTTTACTTGATTCCCTAGGATACTCCACGTACATCATCATATCATCTGCAAAGAGTGATAGCTTAGTTTCTTTCTTGCCTAATTTGATTCCTTTGATTTTTTTTCTTCTCTAATTGCTACAGCTAACATTTCTAGTACCAGATTGAGTAAAAGGGGTGATAGTGGACATCCTTGTTTCACCCTGATTTTATTGGAAATGCTTCTAGTTTATCCCCATTACATATAATACTTGCTGGTGACTTTAAATAGATTCTACTTATTATTCTAAGGAAAACATCCTTTATTCTTATACTTTCTAGTGTTTTTTTTTCATTCTTTTGAATTTGTTTTATTGTTTCTTTTTTTAAAAAAAATTGATTTGTTTATTTACTTTTAGTTTACAATATTCAGTTCCACAATCCCTTGAGTTTCAAATTTTTCTCCCCTCCCTCTTCCCCCCCACCCCCCATGGCTGCATGCAATCAAGAATAGGATCTGCAAGTACTTTCACATTGGACATTAGTCTGGTTGTATAGAAGGGTTGTAACCAGTGGAGTGAACAATGGGAAAGAAGAAACAAAATCAGACTTGGAAAGGAATGATAGCATGTAAATTGCTGCAGTCTCCATTTAAACTCTGTTCTTTCTATACCTTTCTCTGAATGCAGATATCTCCTTTTATCCTGAGACTTATAGAGTTGTGTTATAACTGTGCGTTGCTGAGAAGCCTCCAGTTTATCAAAATTGGTCATCACACATATGATGTGTATGTGATTGTGTATAAATTTTTCCTGTTTCTGCTCTTCTCACTTAGCATCAGTTTGTAGAAGCCTCTCCAGGCTTTATATCTTATTGGAAATGCTTCTAGTTTACCCCCATTACATATAATACTTGTTAGTGGCTTTAAATAGATGCTACCCATTATTCTAAGGAAAACTCCATTTATTCCTATCCTTTCTAGTGTTTTTAATAGGAATGGATGTTGTATTTTGTCAAAAGCTTTTTCTGTATCTATTGAGATAATCATATGGTTTCTGCTAGTTTTTATTTTTGACATGATCAATAATACTTATGATTTTCCTAATATTGAACCATCCTTGCATTCCTGGAATAAATCTCACCTGATCAAAATGTATTATTCTTGTTATAAGTTGCTGTAGTGTTTTTGCTAATATTTTATTTAAAACTTTTGCATCTATATTCATGAGGGCGATTGGTCTATAATTTTCTTTCTCCATTTCATCTCTTCATGATTTAGGTAATAGTACCATATTTGTGTTACAAAAAGAATTTAGTAGAACTCCTTCTTCACCAAATTTTCCAAATAGTTTGTAGAGTATTTGTATCAATTGTTCTTTAAATATTTGGTAGAATTCACTAGTAAATCCATTTTTTCCCAGGGAGTTCACTGATGATTTGTTCAATTTCTTTTTCTGAGATAGGGTTATTTAAGTAATTTAATTCCTCTTCAGCTAATCTGGGCAACTTATATTATGGTAAATATTCATTCATTTCACTAAGATTGTCAAATTTACATGCAAACAACTGGGCAAAAATAATTCCTAGTTATTGTTTTAATTTCCTCTTCATTGGAGGTAGATTCACCCTTTTCATTTTTGATACTCCAAAGTTCCTTTTCTTCTTCCTTGTTTTATCATATTGACTAAAGGTCTATCAATTTTATTATTTTTTTCATAAAACCAGCTCTTAGTTTCATTTATTAATTCGATAGTTTTCTTAATTTCAATTTTATTAATCTCTCCTTTGATTTTCTTTATTTCTAATTTAGTATTTAATTGGGGATTTTCAATTTGTCCTTTTTCTAGCTTTTTCAGCTGCATGCCCAATTCACTGACCTCCATTTTCTCTAGTTTATTCATGTATGCATCATGATCTGAGAAGGATGCATTTAATATTTCTGCCTTTCTGCAATGAATTGTGATGTTTTTATATTCTAGTACATGGTCGATTTTTGTGGAGAGGAGGACTGTACCACTGCCTCCTTCAGTATTCCCTCCTTGTGCCCCCCCCTTTTACCAACCCTTTCCCCTTACTACTCTTTCCCTCCATTCTAACTCCTCTCACCTTTTTGACAACCCTCCTTACCTTTCCTACTGTCTGTAGGTCACATTGGATTTTAATACTTAACTGAGTATGTTATTCCCTCCTTGAACCCAAACCAATGAGAGTAAATTTTGTACAGTGCTCCTCTCCCTCCCTCATTTCCCTCTATTATAATGAGTATTTGTGTCTTTTCATGTTAGGATCCTAAACTTAACTGATTGATTATATTAATCCATCTATGAATCAGAACCAAGGAGAATAGTGTTCATATAATACTAATCTCCCTATTGCCTTACCCTCTACTTTAGTATGTTTTTATACCTCTTCTTGTGACATAATTCACTATTTTCTGCCTCATCCTTTCCTTTTTTTCCCATTACAATCCCACTGAGAAGAAGGCATATTCCTTTTTACCCCCATTCAGTTTTCTCCAGAGATCTATCATGTCTAGCCTCTTTAAAATTCTATTTGCCTCCTTAACTTCTTTCTTGTTTATTTTGAGGTTAGATTTATCAAGTTGAGAGGAAGGGATATTGAGGTCCCCCACCAGTATAGTTTTACTCTCTATTTCTTCCTCTAATTCCTTTGACTTTTCCTGTAGGAATTTGGATGCTATACTGCTTGGTGCATATATGTTAAGTAATGATATTGCTTCATTCTCGATGGTTTCTTTTAACATGATATAATTTCCTTCCTTATCTCTTTTAATTAGATCTAATTTTGCTTTTGCTTTATCTGAGATAAGGATTGCTACCCCTGCTTTTTTTTACTTTTGTTGAGGCATGATATATTCTTGTCCATCCTTTTACCTTTACCCAGTGCGTATCCCCTTGTTTCAAATGTGTTTCTTGTAGACAGCATATTGTAGGATTGTGGTTTTTAATCCATTCTGCTATCCACCTCCATTTTTTGTGGGATTTCATCCCATTCATATTCACATTATGATTACTCTCTGTGACTTTCGCTCCATCCTATTCCCTCCCCTGTTTATATTTTTGTATCTTCCTTTTCCCTTCCCCTCCTTAAGAGTTTCATTTTGACCACCACCTCCCTCAGTATTCACTCCCTGTCCCCCCCTTTACCAACCCTTTCCCCTTACTACTCTTTCCTGCCCTTCTAACCACCCTTCCACTTCTTATATCCCCCTCCCTTATCCCTCCTACTGCCTGTTGGGCCCAATAGATTTTTACTCTTAATGGAGTATGTTATTTTCTCCTTGTTTGAAAGATTATGCTCAGTTTTTCTGAGTAATTGATCCTTGATTGTAGGCCTAACTCTTTTGCCTTACAAAATATCAAATTCCAATCTTTTAATGTAGAAGCTGCTTAGTCCTGTGTACTCCTGACTGTAGTTCCATAATATTTGAGTTGTTTCTTTTTAGCTTCTTGCAGCATTTTCTCCTTTACCTTTTAGCTCTGGAATTTACTTACTATATTTCTTGAAGTTTTCAACTTTGGATCTATTTCAGGAGGAGTACAGTGAATTCTTTTGATAACTATTTTAACCTCTGATTCTAGGACCTCAGGACAATTTTCTTTGACAATCTCTTGTAGAATGTTGTCCAGGAAGCTTTTTTCATCATGGCTTTCCGGTAGACCAATAATTCTTAGGTTATCTCTCCTGGATCTGTTCTTGAGGTCACTTGTTTATCCAGTGAGATATTTTACACTTTCTTCTAATTTTTCATTCTTTATGTTTTGTTTGACTGCATCATAGAGTCCTTAGCTTCAATTTGACTGATTCTAATTTTTAGTGAATTTTTTTCCTCAATTAGCTTTGAAGCTCCTTTTCCATATGTTCAGTTTTCATTTTTTGGGATGTATTTTCTCCAATTAGATTTTGAACTTAATGTTCTAGTTCTCCAATTTTACTTTTTAAGGATTTGTTTTCTTCAATGAGATTTTTTTTCCCAAATGGTCATTGTAGATTTAAATTTATCTCCTACTTCTCTAATTTGGTTTTTATAATCTTTCTTGAGCTCCTCCAAGAATGCTTTTTGGGTTTGAGAACAATTCATCTTTCCTCTTTGTTCTCCCGTGTGAGTATAGAGTCCATGTTGTCCTCTGAATGTGGTTATTCTTGCTCACTATAGAAGGATTGTATGGTTCTAGATCTCACAGATTCCTTCTTTTGCATTGTGATTGCCCATGCCCTGAATTCATTGAGTGGATATCTGCTTCTGGAGTGCAGATGTATTGAACTTCTCAGGCTCAGAGGTAGTTGTCTGGTTGTTAACTTCATGAGCTGTAGCCTCTGAGTGTCTAGACCAGTGATTCTCAACTTTCCTAATGCTGCGAACCTTTAATATAGTTTTCATGTTGTGGTGACCCCCCAACCATAAAATTATTTTCATTGCTACTTCATAACTGTAATTTTGCTACTGTTATGAATCATAATGTAAATATCTGATATGCAGGATGTATTTTCATTGTTACAAATTGAACATAACCCAAAGGTTGAGAACTGCTGGTATAGATTGAGGCCAAAGCCAGGACTCTCAGTGTTTCCCCTGAGTTATCCTGATGCTCACAGAATAACCTGTTTGGGAGTGGTGATCTGGTCCCTTCAGGTTTCCACCTCTCTGTCTCTGGGCTACAGCTCAGCCATGATCAGCAGCCAGCAGGGGTGGTGTCTGCAGATTCCTCTGGTGGTGCTAAGGCACTCCTGGGCTTGTGTTGTTAGTGCTTGCTCGTTCTCCCCACCCCTCAGTCTTAGACTCTGTGTGGCCTCACTTCCCCCTTCCTCATTGACTCCCAAGCATGAAGCTTTTTCCACTAATTCAGGATTTTACTCTGGGTGGGACATTTATCTCTGGGTTTTTTGGGTCAGGGAGGGGGAATCCAAGCAAATAGGTTTTGCTCCACCATCTTGACTCCTGGAAGTTCAGATTTGTGGTTTTTAAACATCCAGGTTGTGGCTTGATAGCCCCAGGAGAAGCTGCTGTGGGTCCTGTGTTTTCTCTTACCCAACTCCGAAGATCCTCTGTCCTGCGCTGAGATGGCTGCAAATCACCCTTGTGGTGAGTGAATCTCCTGGCTGTGGCTCCTTCTTACTCTGCTGTATTCTGTTCTCAGATCCATGGCAGTGCAGCCCCTGTGTGCTCTGCGTTCCCCCTGCCTGGACCTACCTGGGTACTTTACTGGGCTGGGAGTCTGCCACATTCTGTCTCCCAGTGGGTTCTGTCACTCTAAAATCCATTCAAATTCACTTTTTAAAGTTTAGTGACAGAATTCTTGGAGGAGCTTAGAAAAGTTACTGCTTCTTTTCCACCATCTTGGTTCCCCACCCCCACCCCCAGTTATTGTGTTTTACACTTATCAAAGAGGCATCCCCTACTCTTAATTATTTTTTCAAATGTCATGGCCATTGGAAATCCACCATGCAAGATTTATCCAAAGCTGGTACCATAGACTAGGGACTCTTCCTTTGTCATGCTGCCTCCATCTTGGACTCAGCCTCCTCTCTGTCTTTGTGTCAGAATATGGTAAATAGAATAAACAATCAAAGCAGGGCTGTTGCTACCTATACAGATTTAAAAGCATAAAAGGATCACAGCAATGCAAGATTATACAATTTAAAACAGTAGGTTGCTTAGAAATAAAGGTGAAACCCTAGAGATAGTAGTACTTGAATTGAGATTTTATACCTCTCCCATGAAAAAATTTTCTGTTTCCCTATTTTAACTCTTATATCCAAATTATCCTAAGGCTGGATTATTCTGGAAAATGAAAAAAGTAGCATAAACTATATTTTTACCCTGTTGTTCAAGAAAATTCACACCTGGACTACTTGTCTTAAAAAAAAAACATACAATAACTAGCTTAAGATTTCTCATATTACTAATAGCAGGATTAAGTTTCACGTATGCATAATTGAAAGTTTTTTCCCATTGCATTAGGGGAAAGATGCCAAATTAATTAAATTTCTAGAAGTTGATGCAGGGTTTTCACCCTTGTGATGCTGTGTTGCTCTAAAAGTCTTCCTTTCTCACCACTTGATAAATAGGCAATAGTGCTGTAGAGTTCTCAAGGCAGGAACCCAACAAAGAGAAACTCATAACATGTGTGGAAAATGACAATAGTAAGCCCAAAGGGAAAGTTCCTCAATATTCATAATCAAGAAGTGGAGGATTCATGGGCCACTGGGGGAATCTCACATCTCTGCTCCTCACAAATTAGCTGGCATGTAGTTCATATCTTAGTCTACTAAGGAGAGATTTGGGAATTCTGCATGAAATTTTCCAAGAATTAAAATAATAATATTTTCGAAAATGCCCAGTTCCTATGATAAAGTTACTAGTCTAGTGGAGACACCTCTGGTGGTTCATTGGAGCAACTGGGTTCAAATCCTTGCTGCATTACTTTCTACCTATACCACATCAGACAACTCACTTTCTTTGGTTCTCAGTTTCCTCATCTGAGAAATGACTGGTTTGGACTGGATGTTACCCTAGGACTTTCCAGTTCTGAGTCTTATTTGCATATATCAATCCTATATAACAATGAACATTTGTAGTTACTGATTTCCATACAATACTTACATAGAAATCTCATTTCCTAGAACTTAATAATTTTTATTTACAGTATATAGCCCTTTAAAGTTAGCAAAACATTTCTCATACTTATCTTTTTCCTTTGATCTTCACAGTAAACACTTTGAGGCAGGTGCTACAATTATCCCTATCTTAAAGGTGGGGAAATTGACACTTGGTGGGGGGTGGAGCTTGGTACTAAGTGACCTGAACAAAATTTCACATATAGTAAGTATATGAGGCCCAATTCAAGCCCACATCTTGCTTATTCCATTCACTCTGTCTGCCTTTCCATGTCTTTAACAAGTTCTATCTTTTATTAAACATTTATTGATTTCGAATTGACTTCTGTAAGTGACTGGGGGGAAGGGTGTCCACAGAGATGAAGAAAACAAAGTTCTTGCTCTTCTGAAAATTGTGCTCTAGTTAAAGTCAAACATTCAAAAATTGTGCTGATGAATGAAAGGGTAGAGTTAGTTCTTTGCATTCTTAAGCTGCTCACCAAATAAACATAGACGTTTTGTAATGAAAATGTAAACAAAATAGTAATACTTACTTTGTAAAAACTCATCATTTTACTGAGGTTCAAGGCTAATGCTATTTTGTTTTTTTCTTTTGTCCCTGGTAGAAATTCCTTTCTGTGCCTTTTATTGGGTTTTGGCCAGGTTATTTTTTCAAACTACCTCCTAAAGTTAAACTTTTACACAGTCAAATGCACAATTCTTATATATACTATAGTAAGCTATTCCACTATTTTCATCCCACCACTAAAATTATTATTCTGGTTCCTAAAGAGTTTCTTGTATTCGGGGATGGTGCCTAGTACAAGACTATCTCCCGCCTAGCCTGCCATCAAAGATCATTGCCATGGGTTGGAGAAAATGCACTTGGCCAGGCATAAGAAAATCTGGGTTCTAATTTTGTTTCAGTTTCCAAGTAACTGGGAAGTCTGAATCAAAACCACCCTTTTATTTGTAAAGTTGAGAATATTGGTTATCATACATTACTTGTATGTGGATGAGGCATTGAACATATATATATATATATATATATACATAAAAATATTTGTTGGAAAATATAAAAGTCTACATGGAAAATAACAGTGACCAACAAAAACTGAAATGACAGTCTATCTTCTAATATATAGACTTATATAATTTCATAGCTGAAAGGAATCCCTGGGGACATCAATTCCAATTCATTCCTGGATGCTGGCATTTTTTCTGTATAAATATCCTTAACTAGTGATCATCCAGTCTTTTATTTTTTAACAGCTCAAGTGAGAGAAAGTTCCCTATACCAGGTGGCAACTCATTCAAAGTTTAAAATACACCACACTAAGACAAGATGTGCCATCCTGTGATTTCTGCATGTTTAACTAAGCTTTTGTCTCTAGGGACAAGAAAAAATATCTATGGATTTTTTTCCAAATAACCATCTTCAGACATGGTCAGATTCTCTTAGGAATTTATAGATGTTGATTCCATTGCCTTAGCACATCATATTGATTCAATTTTTCTTTCTTTTCCTATTTTTTCAGACATGTTTGTTTTCATCTATATATTCTAGTTTTCATTATTCTCTTCTGTTTTTAATATATTTACTCTTGATTTATATAGGTTTTATGCTCAAGGTTTATAGATGAATTTTCTTGTTCCTGAAATCTTCAAGAATTTTAGTCTTTTCCTTTATATTCCGACTTTTTACCCTTTCATGATAGCTCTCATAAGACTAGATGGCAAAGCTTCCTCAGCCTCTTTTCACAGTACAAATTAACTTTTCACTGACTTCAATCTCTGTCCCAAATATCTTTTGGGGAGACAGAACTGACCCCAGCTGAGGGTCAGTACCTTTTCCTTTAGGTACGGTGAAGCAACATACATTCTTGCACATTGTCACACTTTCCTCTGTCCTTTCCTTCTGTACTTGTTGGGCCACCCTGCCAGAATGTGGGGAAATGCTAAGTGATCTAGCTAAAGAACATAAATCATCTTTCTTTACTGTTAACTTATCACATTGTTGCCATGTTAGGATGCTTAGCCTGTGGAAAAAGTTTTAATTACTTTACCAGTCATGAAAAAGTCTTATTATGGGGAATTTTGAGAGGTCATGAGGATCAGAGATAATGTCTATTTATTCATTTTGTTCATCATATCACTTTTTAAAATATTTAAAGAATTATCATTCACTCTAAAACCTCATCTCCTCTAGAACAAATATATCAAATTCCTTCAAATGATCCTGCTATATCATGGTGTGCCCAAAATGGCTTAGAATCTCTTCTGCTTGATATGTATTATTCAAAAAGAGTGATCTCCTTACCCAAGATTGTATTCATTGTCTCACTGGTGAGGCCTTTGTTCTAGAAATTAGTTAAAATTGTGTTTGTTTGAAATTACTCAACCAGACCTTTGGGGTTTGCCTTTAATTAGCCATCCATTCAGAGACAAATTGTGGAAAAAATGTAAGAGAAGAAAGAGTAACGGAGACTCAGATTTGGTTCTGTGGAAAATAATGCATACACACACTGCTCCTCCAGGAAATAATAAGGAAATGAAACCAGAGGAGTTTATGGACCAAAGGAGAAGAAGAGAGATACTCTAAAGAAACTGAAATATATACACTACTATCGGTAGGGAGGCAAATATAAGTTGAGCAGGATCTAGTACCAAATGGAAACACACAAATATATAGTAATGAGAATTTAGAGACTCAAAAGAGAAGATCCATTGCTTGACTTAACAAAGAACTAAAAGGTAGAAAAGCAAATTTACTCTATCCCTTCTCTGGTATTGTCAATCTTGTGGACCATGTAGATTCCAAGGAAGAAGTGACAGTACTTATAGGAAGTTAGCTGGACACTCTGGTAATCTTTAGTTCATTCTCAGGCAAGGATTATACCAAACATTTCAATATAAGTCTGGGGTAGTGTCCAGTTCATTATGAAGGCAGAAGGGCACTATCCATTTATAAGCTTGCGTATAAGTCCTTTGAATTTTCTGAAAATAAAATCCGTCATATTTGAAGTCTTATTAGACTGAGCCAATAGAAACAAGTAGAACAGTAGAAACAAGACCTCCATATGCTTCCAGCTCCCACCACACCTAATACATGTAAAAAAAAAATGACTCTAAACAAATTTTAGAGCTATAGAACCCACAAAGTGACAGAGAGAAACAAATCTCCTGCTGAAGGCAGCCTGGCAGGCCAGTATGAAGGGTCTATCACATCAGGCTGGCAGCCAAGCACAGTCCCATGAGAACCATACCATTCCAGGTCCCAGGGAAGCTCCAACCAGCAACAGCCAGAGTAGATTTCAGGAGACTGAATCACCAGCAACTGTGGTGGTGCATAGTTCTCTGTAATCTGGAAGCAGAGTTCTACCATGGCAAAGAGTCAAGTAATTGGCTGACAATATGATCAAGCAGAGGAAGTACAAACAGACCATACAATCCTTTTTTGGGGACAAAAAGGATCAAGGCACAGAGCAAGAGGAAAACAACAAAGTCAGAACTCTAGCATCAAAAGCCTCCAAGAAAAATATGAACTGGTTACAGCCCATGGAGGAGCTCAAGAGGGATTTTGAAAATCAAGTAAGAGAAGTGGAGGAAAAATTGGGAAGAGAAATGAGAATGATTCAAGAAAATCATGCAAAGTAAGTTGACAGCCTGCTAAAGAAGACCCAAAAACATATTGCAGAAAATAATACCTTAAAAAATAGACTAACCCAAATGGCAAAAGAGGGCCAAAAAGCCCTCTGAGGAGAAGAGGAGAAGAATGCCTTAAAAAACCAAATTTTGCTAGAGGCAAATGTACTTCAAAAACTCACTGAAGAGAAAAATTCCTTCAAAATTAGGTTGGAGCAAATGGAAATTAATGACTTTATGAAAAATCACGATATTATAAAACAGATCCAAACAAATAAAAAAAATAGAAGACAATGTGAAATATCTTGTTGGGAAAAGCACTTGGAAAATAGATCCAGGAGAGACAATTGAAATATTATTGGATTACCTGAAAGCCATGATCAAAAAAAGAGTCTAGACATCATCTTTCAAGAAATTATTGAGCAAAATTGCCCTGTTATTTTACAACCAGAAGGCAAAATAGAAATTGAAAGAATTCACTGATCACTTCTTGAAAAAATCCCAAAAAGAAAACTCTTAGGAATATTATAGCCAAATTCCAGAGTTCCCAGGTCAAGGAGAAAATCCTGCAAGCAGTCAGGAAGAAACAATTTGAGTATTGTGGAAACAAAATAAGGATAACACAAGACCAGATAGCTTCTATGTTAAGTGATCAAGGGCTTAGAATATGACATTCTGGAGGTCAAAAGAGCTAGGACTAAAACTAAGAATCACCTACCCAGAAAAATTGGGTATAATGCTTCAGGGAAAAATATGGCCATTTAATGAAATAGAGGATTTTCAAGCATTCTGGATAAAAAAAAAAGACATGAACAGAAAATTTGACTTTCAAATACAAGAAACCAGAGAATCATGAGAAGGTAAACAGGATAAAGAAATCCTAAAGTTGAACTATTTACCTTCCTACATGAAAAATGATAATTGTAACTCATAAGACTTTTCTCAATATGAGCATAGTTGAGGGGAATATATGTGTATGTGTGTGCATAGATAGATATAGATATATATATGTATGCATATATGCACATATATGTATGTGTATATGTATTCATACATTTTTATGTATGTATAGGAGGGTTAATGTGTTGTTATGGAAATCTGAAGATCTTCCCTGCCCCTAGGCCCTTTGCTAAAGTAGCTACGTGACTCTGAGGACCCTTGGATATTTGAAAGTATACTCTGTTCCCTAATAGGCTGAATGTGGTCATGTGGAGC
>JAQQSV010013390.1:0-12536 GCA_028646515.1 Pseudochirops corinnae | reverse complement strand
ATATGAGTGTGGGCATGTCTATGTTCATGTATACACAGACAGAGGGCACAGGATGAGTTGAATATGAAGGGATGATATCTAAAAAATAAAATTTAAGAGGTGAGAGAGGAATTTATTGGGAGAAGGAGAAAGGAAGAGATAGATTAGGGTAAATTATCTTATATAAAAGAGGCAAGCAAAAACTGTTACAATGCAGGGGAAGAGCAGGAAGGTGAAAAGGAATGGGACAACCTTATTCTCATTGAATTTGGCTTAAGGAAGGAATAATGTACACACTCAATTGGATATCTTACCCTACAGGAAAATAGGGGCGTATGGGATAAGAGGGGGAATTATAGAAGGGAGGGCCAATTAGGGGAGAGGGTAGTTAGAAGCAAACATTTTTGAAAAAGGATAGGGTCAAAGGAGAAAATAGAATAAGTGGGGAGCAAGATAGGATGGAGGGAAGTATAGTTGGTCTTTCACAATATAACAATTATGGAAATGATTTGGGTAGCTACACATGTACAACCTATATTGATTTGCTTATCTTCCCAGTGGGGGCAGGTGAGGAGGGAAGAAGGGAAAAAATCTGGAATTCAAAGTTTTAAAAACAGATGTTCAAAAAAAATTGTTTTCTACATGCTACTGGGAAATATGATATAGTGGCACTGGGGTATAGAAAGCCATCTTTTCCCTACTAGTTAAGGGGTGATGGGGGAGATATAAGAGAGAACACATTGGGGTAAGGGGTATTTAGTAGGCTTGCTATTTTGGGGTGGGGGATAGAGGAAAGACAGGGAGAAAAAATTGTAACTCAAAATTTTGTGGAAATAAATATTGAAAACTAAAAATAAATAAATAAATTTAAAAAGAAAAAATAATCTTAGATGTCCATTTTTACATTTTACATATATAAAAAGTAAACAGTCTCTTCTTATGCGTCCCTTATATTCAGTCTTTGTCATGTACCTTATATTTCTCTTGGTTCTTTTATGTTGAATCATCTATTAAGTTCAAGATTTTTTTAAACAAAGTCTTGGAAGTCTGAGAGTTAATCAAATGTCTATTTTTTTTTTCATTCAGGATAATATTTAACTTTCCAGGGTATGATATTTTTGGCTGGAGGCCCAGTTCTTTTGCTCTTTGATATGTTGTGTTCCAAGACCTACAATCCTTTAATGTCTCTGCTGCTAGATCTTGTGTAATTATAATTGTGACATCATCATATTTAAATTGCTTTAATCTTGATGCTTTTAATATTTTTTTCTTGAGCTGGGGGTTTTGGAATTTGACTATGATATTCCTATGAGCATAGGATCTCTTTTAAGTGGTAATCAATAGATTTTTTTTCTATTTCAACTTTCCCCCTTTGTTCTAATACTTTAGGACAATTTTCTTTAATTATTTTGACCTATTCTGCCATCTTCTCTGAATCTTCTCTACTCCCCACCCCCATCATTTTACAGATGTGATACCTGAGACTCAGGGGATTAAGTGACTAAGAATCATGGAATCTGAGCTAAGATGGTGGAGAAAAGGACTTGCCTGAGTTCTCCTCCAAAATTTTAGAACACCTTTAAATAATGCCCTAAAACAAACTCTGGAGCAGCAGAACCCACAAAAGAATGGGATGAAATAATTTTCTAACATAAGACAACTTAGAAGGTCAGAGGAAAGGTCTGTCTCACTGGGGTGAGAGTAGAATGCAGTACAGTACAGGTGGTGCCAGTGCAGACCAGAACTGGGTAAACCAAGAGCAGACCTTGAGAATAACTGAATCAGCAGCTACTTCTGGAATTCTCAGCCTTGGTAAGAAGGTTAAACAACTGGTCAGAAGGAGATTACAAGGGTCTCTTTGCTGGAACTGGGGGCAGGATTCTGTTGCTTTGCTCATACTTGGAACCAGGTTTTAGTCCTGGGTGGCAATCCCAGGGCAAAGAGAAGTACTAGCACACTAGAGCTTGTAGCCACAGTAAAGTGGGGTCCCTCCTTGTAGTTCCAGGGCAGAAAAGAGTGCTTGTGGTAGCTTAAAGAGAAGAACACAGTACAGGAGAATAATAAACACACCCTTCCCTAGATCATGCCACCTTGGAAGAATTGAACATTTATAGGTCCCTAGATGTATCTCTAAAAACAATTGCATAAAACCCCTGAAGCTTGGGACAGCACACCCTCCACCATGGAAGCAGAGCCCCACATTAGCAAAGAGTTAAAAATTAAGAAATGGGCTAAAAAAAAAAATGAGCAAACAACAGATAAAAAATTCTGACCATAGAAAGTTACTTTGGTGACAAGGGAGATCAAAATGCACACTCAGCATACAACAAAGTCAAAACTCCTACATCCAAAGCCTCCAAGAAAAATATGAGTTAGTCTCAGGCCATAGAAGAGCTCAAAAAGAATTTTGAAAATCAAATAAGAGGGGGCTCACTTTGGAAAGAGTTGTGTGATTTGGCCAGAGGAGACTCTGGGAAGCTGTTGAGCTCCCAGCTTTGAAAACCCAGATGTTGGTGCTTCCCTCTCTGGTAACTAACTAGGTATGGATGTAATGATCAGACAGCTGGAAGCCTGTCTGCTGATCTGTTTCTTTGTCTGCTTGTAACTTCTGCTTGTAACTTGTATTTGTATTCTGTTTGTATTCTCTGGAGTTCAGGGTGCTGACTTTTTCACCTGAACCAGGTAAATGATATGTTTGATTAAAGTACAATTACTAACCCCTTCTCCCCCAAAAGAAAATCATGTAAGAGAGATAGGAGAAAAATTGAGAAGAAAAATGAGAGTGATGCAAGAAAATCATGAAAAAAACAATCAATAGCTTAGTAAAGGAAGGATGAAAAAAAGACTGAAGAAAATAACACTTTAAAAAACATACTAGGCCAAATGGTAAAAGAAATACAAAAATCCAATGAAGAGAAGAATGCCTTGTAAAGCAGAACTGGCTAAATGGAAAAAGATATACAAAAGTTCACTGAGGAGATCTCCTTAAAAAGTAGAAGTGGCCAAATGGAAAAGGAGGTACAAATTCTAATTGAAAAAATAATTCTTTAATTTTGAGCAAGTGGAAGCTAATATCTTTGTGAGAAATCAAGAAAAAATTAAACAAAGCCAAAAGAATGAAAAAAATAAAACACAATGTGAAATATCTCATTGGAGAAACTACTGACCTGGAAAATAGACCCAGAAGAGATGATTTTAAAGTTACTGGACTACCTGAAAGCCATGATCAAAAAGATAGCTTAGACATCATCTTTTTTTGCTTTTTTTTTTGGAGGGGGGAGGGCAGGGCAATTGGGGTTAAGTGACTTGCCCAAGGTCACGTGGCTTGTAAGTGTTAAGTGTATGAGGCCAGAATTAAACTCAGGTCCTCCTGACTCCAGGGCTGGTGCTCTATTCACTGTGCCACCTAGCCTCCCATAGACATCATCTTTCAAGAAATTATCAAGGAAAACTGACCTGATTGATATCCTAGAACCAGAAGGTAAAATAGAAATGGAAAGAATCCACCAATTATTTCCTAAAATAGATCCCAAAATGACAACTCCCAGGAATATTATAGCCAAATTCCAGACCTCCTAGGTCAAGGGGAAAATATCACAAGCATCCAGAAAGAAATAATTCAAGTATTATGGAGTCACAGTCAGGATAACACAAGATTTAGCAGCTTCTACACTAAAGGACTGAAGAGCTTGGAATATGTTATTCCAGAGGACAAAGAAGCTAGGAGTACAACCTAGAACCACCTACCCAGAAAAACTGAGTATAATCCTTCAAGGGAAAATGGATATTAAATGAAATAGAGGACTTCCAAGCATTCTTGATGAAATGATAAGAGTTGAATATAAAATTTGACTTTCAAATGCAAGACTCAAGAGAAGTATAAAAAGCATACAAAAGTAAACTGGAAAAGGAAATCATAAGGAACTTAATAAGGTCAAACTGTTACAGCAGCAAGCACCTTAGCACACCCAGGATGGCTGCTAGCACATATTCTTTCATCTGCTTTTCTACAGGAAAGCACCTCAAAAAAGAATTAACCATCTTAGTTTAATCAAATGCATATCATCTACCTAGTTCAGGGGGAAAAGTCAGCACCCTGAACTTCAGAAAATACAAACAGAAGTGACAAACAGACAAAAAACACAGACAGAGAAAATAACACAATTCAGCAGACCAACAGACAGGGTTTCTAGCTGTCTGACCATTACATCTATACAGTGTTAGTTACCAGAGAGAGAAGCACCAACATCTGGGTTTTCAAAGGTGGGGGGCCCAATGGCTACCCAGAGTCTCATCTGGACAAATGACATAACTCTTCCCATAAACAAGCCTCAAAGCAAAACCTTGCCTCAGAGGAATATAGCTTTCTCCAAGGTCAAAGAACATCACAACCCTTGTGAACCACTTGACTACAAAGTAACAAAAGTTCTACTTCCTGAAAAACAAGCTTCCCACCATAGGCTCCCTGTGACTACATGCAGCCTATTAGAGGGCAGATTATATTTTCAAATCAGGAAAGGTCTTCAAATTCACCTAGGCCTATTAAGGGACAGGGAAGATCTTCAAATTCCCATTACCATCACATTCGGCCCCAAGATCTTTCATGTCCATTACATAGGCAACTTAGGTCTGAATTAACATTAACATCTCTTAAGTACAACATAATCCTCACAAAAGAAAGACATCACATTTGCAAGATATATAACATAACAACTCATTGCTAGAGTGGCTACATGGCCTTAAACACAAAGTACATAGCATTATAATCTCCTCAATCCAAAACAAAAATGTCCAAATAAAGTTCTCCTGGGTGTGTATCCTCTTCCCCACACTGCCCTTGCAGGCTTCCTCCTGGCACTTTCAAGTCCCAGTCTTAACACTGCTCCAGCCCCTGCTTCCAAGTCATGAGGGGTGGCTGGGCAACAAAGCCAACAAGGTGGGGTCCTTGAGGGCCAATGGCACTTCACCTCACCCACCATAGACACAACTCCATCCTCCCCCTGGGTCCCAAACTGTGGGATGCAGCAAGAAGACATTCAGTGCTCCTGCCTTGCTGTACAGGCCTTAGCTTATCCTGTGGCTGAATTCTGAGCTCCTGGGTTCCTCCTCCTCCCTCAAGAGGCAGCTGCTCCTGGCTTCTGCCCCAGTCCTGATGCAGGCAACTCACCGTTCCTGCTCTTACCTCACTGAAGTCAGCATGCAGGCAGTTCTCTGCTCCTGTTCCATGACTCCACAGAATCACAGCTACCACAACTGGGAAACAAACAATTATCCCAGCCCCCATACTTTCCTTTTAGTTTGCAGATCCTATTCGCGACACCATTTGTAGTGCCAATGCAATATTTATAGCCCCCATGATCACAATAAAGACCATGACTATAATTCCCACATGGTGCTCAATTGAAAAATATACCAAACTCTTCACATAGAGGAAAGAAATAAAGCATTTATTTAGACACCAGAAAACCAAATCCCCAAACCAGTAAGCCGATTCCATCACAGTAGTAATGAAGTTTACAAGTCATAATAACACAGAAAGCCACAGCATCCTTTAGCCTTCCCACAAACCAATATAAGATCAATATTTACTCACAAATCTCTCTATCTCCTTGCCTGAGCATCCTCTCCTCCAGCCATCTCTCTAGTTCTGACTCCCAGTTTCCTGTGGGTTTACTCTACCCTTCAGCAAACTTCTCCCACCACAGGCTCCATGTGACTACATTCAGCCTATTAAGGGACAGAGTTTACTTTCAAAGCAGGGAAGGTCTTCAAACTCTCCCCTAGGTCTATTAAGGGTCAGGGAAAATCTTCAAATTCCCATTATAACTGTTTACATATCTACATGGGAAGATGATACTTGTAACTCATAAGAACTTTCTCATTATTAGAGCAATTAGTCACAGGTATGAGTTGAATATGTAGGGATGATATCTAAAAAAATAAAATTAAGGGATAAGAAAGAAGAATGCTGGGGGAGGTAGTGGGGAATGCTTGAACCTTACTCTCATTGGAGTTGGTTCAAAGAGGGAATAACATACACACTCAATTGGGTAAAGAAATCTATCTTACCCATGTAGGAAAGTAGGAGGGAAAGGGAATAAGAGAAGAGATTGGTGATAGAAAGGAGGGCAAATTAGGGGAGGGGCTAGTCAAAAACAAAACACTTTTGAGGAGGGACAGGGTGAAAGGAGAGAGAGAACAGAATAAATGGGGGAGGGGGATAGGATAGAGGGAAATAAAGTTAGAAATCACGACTCTGAAAACAGTTATGAAGCAAGTTTCTCTGACGAAAGCCTCATTTCTCAAATGTATAAAGAACTGAGTCAAATTTATAAAAATAAGAGCCATTACCCAATTGATAAATGATCAAAAGATATGAACAGTCAGTTTTCAGATGAAGTAATCAAAGCTATCTATAGCTATAGGAAAAACTGCTCTAAATCATTATTGATTAGAGAAATGCAAATTAAAACAATTCTGAGGTACTGCCTCATATCTATTAGATTGACTAATAGGACAAAAAAGGAAAATGACAAATGTCAGAGGAATGTGGGAAAATTGAGACATTGATGCACTGTTGGAGTTGTGAGCTGATTCAACCATTCTGTAGAGTAATCTGGAACTATCCCCAAATGGCTATAAAACCATGCATACCCTTTGACCCAGCAATGCCTCTACTAGGTCTATATCCCATAAGAGATTAAAAAACAAAAAGGAAAAAGACCAATATGTACAAAAAATATTTATAGTAGCTCTTTTCTGGTGGCAAAAAATTGGAAATTGAGGGCATGCCCATCAATTGGGTAATGGCTGAATAAGTTACGGTATATGTTTGTGATGGAATACTATTGTGCTATAAGAAATGACGAACAGGATGCTCTAAGAAAAACCTGGAAATATTTATATCAACTGCTGCAAAGTGAAATCAGTAAAACCAGGAGAACATTGTACATAATAATAGCAATACTGCAAGATGATCAACTGTAAATGACTTAGCTATTCTCAGCAATACAATGATCCAAGAAAACTCTAAAGAACTTATGGTGAAAAATGCTATCCATCCCCAGAGAAAGAACTGAAGGTGTCTGAATACAGATTGAAGTGTACTTTTTTTTGCTTTTTTTTTTTTATGGAGGGGAGAGGGCAGGGCAGTTGGAGTTAAGTGACTTGCCCAAGGTCACATGACTAGTAAGTGTTAAGTGTCTGAGGCCGGATTTGAATCAAGTCCTCCTGACTCCAGGGCTGGTGCTCTATTCACTGTGCCACCTAGCTGCCCCAGAAGCATATTTTTTAAACTTTATTTTTCTTGTGGGTTTTTTTTTTTTGCCCATGTTTTCTTTTACAACATAACTAATGCAGGAGTATGTTTTGCATGACAACACATGTGTATAACCTGTATCAAGTTGCTTACCTTCCCAATGAGGGGGCTGGGAACAGAGGGAGGGAGATAATTTGGAACTTGAAATTTAAAAAATGAATGTTAAAAACTGTTTTTACTTGTAATTGGGGAATAACAAATGACTATATGCATTTTTTTTTAAAAAGAATCATGAGATCATAAATACAGAGTTAAAAAAGACTATTCCAGCTTCCTCATTTTACAGATAAGAAAATTGACCACAAATGTAGCCCTCATCAGAAATAAGATTTGTCCTCTGACTTCAAAGCCAGTATAGTTTCTGCTGTACCAAAACATGTTCTCCCTTTTTCTCTTGCTTTCTTTGTGAATAACCAAAGTAGGAACTGGTAAACCAATTTCTCTATAGTAACATTGCTCAAACCACACTCCCCCAAACTCTCACATTCCATAAAGTATTATGCAAATCAGTAGCTACAAGGGAACATAAGTATTACCTAGTCTAGTCCAATCTCCTCAGATTTACAGATGAGGAAAATAAGGCCCTACAGGCTAAATGACCTGCCCAGAGTCATATAGATGGTTACGTAGCAGAGTTAGGATTTGATATAGGGCTTCTAAGTTATCTTGGAATGTCGCCATGTGGAGGGAGTCTTTTACAGGTATGAGTTTCACTAGACATCTGTTAAGTTCCTTTCCAGCTCTGAAATCCTATTATTCCATAATTCCAAATACAAATGTTCTTCTCTCTCTAGTACTTTCCACACTGCTGACTCTCTTGAGGTCACGAGGAAATTTCAATGCTGGTGTTATTTTCACCTCTAAATGTCATATTATAAACACTGACCTGAGGATGTATGGGAAATATTATATTTGACTTTTTTCAAGATGACAAGCTTAATCTTTTCCATTTTGCAATTAAAAAAAAACAAACAAAAATTAAAAACAAAACCTTCCCTGACTTTTATTATACCAGTGTGTTCCACGCCTTCAGATCCCACCTACTCCCAAGACAATATAGTTCAACCCCCAAAATAGTCTGTGGCCGAATTACTTTGGGAAGCACTGGCCTAAGAGATCTTCATTCAAGAGTGGCCTATGCAATGATTGATGTCAACTGCAGCCTCCTATGGCATGCTAGAAGGGAGACCATTAATCTGAATTGCAAATTCTCTCTATGACCTACATCTATCCAGCTTTTTATGAAAATAAGTGACATAGAGTGATGAATAGGACTGTGATTTGAGGCATCAAGGTCAATAAACGTTTCTGAAAGTGTTAATTATAAATTCTGATTATGGCTACCTCTCATCAGTTTCTGTTTAATCAATCAATAAGTCAATCAACAAGCATTTATTAAATACTTACTATGTATAAGGTACCATGTTAAGTGTTGCGGATTCAAAGACAAAAATGGAAATAGTCCCTGCCCTTAGGAAGTCTATACCATGTACATCCATACATCCATCCATATATATATATATATATATATATATACACACATATATATACATATATACACATATATAAATATACATATATAATATATATTATATATACACATATATAAATATACATATATAATACATATTATATATACACATGTAAATATACACATATATATAAATATACACATATATATAAATATATATATATCTATAAATACAGATGTTACCCTAGAACTAAGGGCCATCTCACTAAGCAACTCTGGGCTCACATAGTTCTAGGTTCATTCTGCCAGACTAGGCCCTACAAGGTTTCAGTGAACATTTATTAAATACCTACTCTATGTCAGGCACTGTGTTAAATTCTGGAGATGCAAAGCTAAGAAAGAAACAACCCTTGCCATCATTCTACCACGTTATGTACATATATAAGTATATACAAAATATACGTGTTACTCGATGGAGAATGGGGACCCCACTGAAGAACTCTAGGCTCACACAGTCCCTGATTCATCTTGGGAACCAAATGTAAAGGTTTTCAACAAGTAATAATTAAACACCTATTATGTATAAGGTACTATGCTGGGCTCTAGAAATATAAAGATATTATAATTTACATTATGTAATATATATGCATATATATATATATATATATACTAATAATAGAAAGACAGTCAGTGATGGGCATAGTCCCTCCTTCTGTTATCAGGAAATGCGTGGCAGGTAGTACTGTACAAACGTTGCTAGTGCTGAATGACCCTTGCCAGTCAGTGCTCCAGAGACAGTATCCTACTTGTATAAACTCTGCTTTCCCTCCCACTGTGGACGTCCTCTCCAAAGATGCTTTGTGGCCCCAGGACTGAGGGTGGAGTGGGTGTTTTGATTCTGACTCATAGTCCAGTCCAAGAAATTGCCTGCAAAGAAGGAGCTGGAAGGAAAAATGAATTCACTTCCTCATCTCCCACTTGTTTCTCAACCCTGTTGCAATCTGGTTCCTGTCTCCACCCCTTGACTGAAATGTCTATCTCCAAGGTTACCATTGATCTCTTAATTATTTGATTTGATGACTTTCTGTTAGTTTTGCCTTCTTGCCTTCTGAACTTTTGACACTTTCAATCAGTCCTTCCTTCTGGATACTCTCTCTCCCCCTTGACTTTCATGACATTGCCAGTCTCTGGCTTTCCTCCCATTAGACCGCATCAGAAAGTCATAGATTTCAAACTGGGAGGAATTTTAGAGACCATCTAGTCCAAACCCATCATTTTACAAATGAGAATCAAAGAAGTAAGGTGATTCTTCTAAGGTAGCAGAGGAACAGAATCAGTATTTGAGCCTAAGTCTTTTGACTCCAAATTCTGTACTCTTTCTACTGCACTTCAGTCTCTTCTGATGGGCCATCATCCATGACACTGCCTCCTAACTGTAAATTACATTGTCTTGAGCTCTTATTTCTTCTTTCTTTATACCCTTCTCTCTTGATGCGTTCATCAACCATGGTTTCAATGATTATTTCTATGCAATAGATATTTCTATATTCTATATCTAACTCTAGTTTCTCTTCTGAGCTTGAGTCTGTACCACCAACTGCCTGCTGGATGTCCTACCAAAATCTCAAACTCAAAACATCCAAAATATAACTCATAGTATTCTCCTGTACACCTGCCCTTCATCCAGACTACTTTACTTTTACTGAAGGTACCACAGTTTTTCCAATAAGCCAGGTTTGCAGTATCAGAATCCTCCATGACTCTTGATTTCCCCTGCTCTTTCTACTGTCAATGTATAATTCTTTTTCTAGCTTGGTCAATCCTAGATTTACAACATAACCCGTAAAGTTTTCCTTTTTAACTACTCACCATAACCAATGTTGTTTAGGCCCCCATCACCTTTCTCCTGGACTATTTCAATAGCCTTTTAAGTGGTTTCCCTGCTTCCATTCTCTTGTCTCTCCAATCAATTCTTCATGGAGCCACCAAAATAAATATTTCTAAAGCAGAGCTCTTACCATATATCTTCTGTGTCTCCCTATTGACTCTAGGGTAATATATAAACTCTTCAGCTTGGTATTTAAAGCACCGTATAAGGTAGGTCCAGTCTACCTTTCCGTATTTACTTCACACTGCATCTCTTCATGTATTTTACATTCCAATCAAACTGACCATTTTCTGTTCCCTGAATTTGACATTCTAACTTGCAATTCCCACCTACCTCCCAACTCTCCCTCCCTCCCAATTCCTTTGTACATGCTGCCTCATATAAGTGTAATACCTTCTCTTTTCACTTCTGCGGTTAGTATTCTTAGTTCCTTTCAAGCTTGAACTCAGATGCCACTTCCAAGAATCAACACTTTCCTGATTTTATTACTTAATAGATTTCTCTCCTTTCTCAAACTGTCATATTTACAGTTGATTCTCATCATTTAAGGTAGTTATGTTCTATAAAGTCACCACGAGCCCTAAATTAGTGGATATTGAACCATTGCTCCTAGGTGAAATACAGGGATAGATTCCTGGGAGCTTCTGCTCATATCATTTACTTTAGTACTTTCCAGAGAGGTCTCATGTTCAGATTGGTGAATTTCCTCTTCCCTTTTCTGTATGTGCTGTGTTGCTGCACTGTATTGTACTGTATTGCTGATTCATTAACATTGAACTCACTGACAATAGTACTAAAACTCATGCCTGAATGAAACTTATCGTATTTTTCTCCATAAGGAGAAAATTACTGCCTTCTTGTGTTTAGGAATGCTAGACAACACTTTAGCACTACACTTGGGGGTCATTTTAAACAGTAAAATCACCACCAAGAAGCATAAAAATAGGAAAAACTAAATAGGCAGTGAAAAGGACACTTGTTTACTGTATGAGAGCTGAAACATGAAGGCAGAGCCTCATCTCATTTGACCTCAATTGGTAACATACACATTGGGTGGCTGAAATTTTTAACTCATCTAGGCATGACCATGAATGATTGAGAAAGCTTCACAGGTATTGATTTGGGGGCTACAAATAAATTTTAGCAAGTAGCAAATCTGCAAATATGGTATCTGTGAATACTGTGGACCTACTTGTAATAGTAATCAGTCTATCAGATACTTAGCACTTAGTACCTTGGGGCTAAGTGTGGAAGGTACAAACTCTGTCCCACAGTTGAGAAGGCATGAACTCCCCTGTTGATGTGGAAGAAGGGAACTGGCTGAGCCCCTGTTGATGTGGAAGAAGGGGATTGGCTAAGGTGTGCATATAATCAAGAATTCCAGAGACAGAGAGACAGAATTGGAATGTTGCTCTGCGTGAAGGAAGAATTGTGGAGACTGAAGCTGGCTGAGAGAGAGAGACAAAGAGAGGGAGAAAGAGAAAGTTGCTCTCCCAGCATCTGAGAGACAGAATTGGAATGTTGCTCCTGATGACTGAAGAATCTTGAAAACTGAAGCCAGCTGAGGGAGAGAGAGAGAGAGTTTCTCCCCAGCATCTGGAAGCTGAGAACTGACTGAGAACTGAGATGGAGTTTTCCTGAGACCAGAATCTGGTGAAGGATGCCTGGAAGGCTCAGAGGGCCTGCCTGGAAGGTCAATATTCCTTCTGGGTGCTAGGGCCAGCTGAAATGCTGGAGGACTGAAGAACCATGACCAGGATAAAACTTTGTTTGTGGCCTGGCTGATCCTTGAGTTCCAGGCAAGAGAAGTGGTGAAGAGTTTGAAATGTGCTGGACCCTGTGAACTTCAGTGTGTGCCAGGGACTGCCCTGAGGACTGGA
>JAQQSV010013389.1:0-12536 GCA_028646515.1 Pseudochirops corinnae | reverse complement strand
ATACAAAGAATGCAACAATTCCTCCTGTGGGGGATTGTGCACACGTTCTCTACTACGGCCTATTTATAGTCTTCCAGCTATAATCAAATGTATTTGCATGAACAGAGAAGTTCTAAAACATCAACCCAACAGAAAAAAAAATACTTGATTTCCAGAAATATTCTATAAAGTGAGCAAAGACCCCCAAACCAGAGGGGATTGAGCAACACCACACAGTTCTTCTCTAACTTTAGTGGGAGATAATGAACTGGACACATAAGACAGAAATAAACTGCCCCTTTGGCCTTCCCATAGCTCTGCCAAGCCTGTGTCTCTCTTCTTTCCCTCTAATATGATTCAGTTTCTTTCTCTGAAAGCAATATGGATTAGTCACAGGGGTGGCTGACCCATTGCAGGGGCTGAGGAGCTATTTGAATGTTAAGTGCTCAAACCAGTCTTCAGTCTTTTGGGCTGCAAACCCCTAAAAGATCCTATGTGTAATCCATATGGGTGAAGTTGGGGGCTGCTTCCATCACCTTGTTTTTCTAGAGATGTATATGCTTGTAGGAATTAATGCATACATTCATATGCAGATACAAAAAAAAACAACACCATAGACACTCTGCAGATAGGAGATTTGGGAAACCAGTCCCTGAGAGGCAAAGAAATAGAGTTTTTTCTTTCAAAATTCCAAGTCCCCTACATTACAGGATACTAGATTAGAGAATTACTTATAGGGCTGAATGGGCCACTGTGAGATCTTTAGTCTAACCATGAAAATAAAGACTGCTTCACATACCCAGGTCTAAAATGTTACTTACCCAGTATAAGTAATAGAGGCTAATAGAAATCAGACAATGGGTCTAAACGCTTTTTAAGCAAAATCCTTCCACATTTGTAATACTTCCGCTTTCCTCGTCAACTCCTCCTTTCCCTCTCTCTCTCCCACTCTCCTCTCTCTCATTCCCCAAAACTTTCAACCCTATTTTGAGTAAAAAGCAGCCTCTCTTAGTAGTCAGGGAAGAGGGACAGCATTTTCCTTCTACAAACCTACATTCAGGGCTAGGAATCATTATTTTTCTCCCATTTACTATATATGCATGAGAATCCTGAATAATAATGGACATACAAGAATATCTATGTCTGTGGCATGGTGGAAAGAGCAAATTTAAAATGAGGAGGCACTGGGTTTAAGTCCTTCTTTACACACTGTATGACCCTGAGTAAGTCACTTAACATCTCAGCCTGAGTTTCAGCATTTATTATAAAAATGGAGATTAATAGAACTTGCCTCACAGGGTTGTTGTAAGGATTAAATAATATTGATAAAATAATTTTCAAACCTTAAAGCACTCTGTAAATATTTATTACTGTCACAGCTTCCAGAATTCAATTTACATATGCTTTGCACTTTGTCTTCAAAACACTACACTATGCAACAGAATCCATTCATTTGACAAATGCTTGAGCATCTACTGTGTGCAAGGAGGGACGCTGTAAGGGATCCAGAGGGGAACAAGGAATAAGAAACAACTCTTGTCCTCAAGGAGATTATAGTCCAGTAGGAGAAAATATACACATTACTAGAATTCAAGGTTTTATTCAATAAGTTCCATAAAAGTGGTATAAACAGAAGGAGCTCAGAGGACAGAAGGAAGCCTTCTAGCTGGGATAATCATGGAAAGTTTCATGGAGGAAGAAGAGGTTACATTTCAGTTGGATCTTGTACCATGGGGTGTTTTCCTGGACAAAGATGAGGCTAGAGAGGTCTAGGGGAGAGAAAGAAGGAAGAAAAAACAGAATGAGAGAGAAGGTAATCCAAGGAGAAGAAATGTCAGTACAAAAAGTGTGGAGACAGGAGTCTATGATTCATCTATGGGAAATGTCAACTAAACTGGCTTTGCTAGAATGAAAGGGTTATGTTGGGGTGTCTTAGGAAATAGGGATAGAAAGGTAAAATAGGGCAAGACTTTGAAGAGCCTTGAATACCAGATTAAAGAGTTTGAATTCCATTCAGTGGTTAATTGGAAGGTCACAAAAAAATCATAAGGGCATCGATTAGAGCTAAAAAAAAGAAACACTAGATATTTAACCTCCTCCCCACCTCATTTTATAGATGGGAAACTGAGACTCAGAGAGGCCAAGTAACTTCCCCAGGATCACACAGTCATAAAACAGAAGAAATATATTTCACAGTTCCCATTACTTTTATTTCATTATTATTTAAGCCAGCAATGTTAATAATTATTTATGAATACATTTAATATAAGTAGTTCCTATTTAATTTATTTATTAATAGTAGGAGTTGCTATAGTATTGCATTAATTATTTAAGTATTATTAAGTAGAAGACTTTATATTTGATTTTAAAAATAATCAGGAAAGGGGTGGCTAGGTGGCGCAGTGAATAGAACGCCGGCCCTGGAGTCAGGAGGACCTGAGTTCAAATCCAGCCTCAGACACTTGACATACTCACTAGCTGTGTGACTCTGGGCAAGTCGCTTAACCCCAATTGCCCTCCAAAAACAAAAAAAGCAAAAAAAAATCAGCAAAAACTGAAGTTCTTTGAATATGGGGGTGATGCAATCAAATCCCACCTTCTATAAGAGGCCTTTCCTGGTAATAATAATGCCAACAATAATAATAATGATGAGCAGAAGAAGAGGAGGAGGAGGAGGAAGAGCAGAAGACTTTCCATTTATATAGTGATTACTAGGCGCCACTCAATGTCCTAAATACTTTACAACTGTTAGCTCATTTAATCCTCACAAAAACCCTAGGAGGTAGGGGTTACTATTATCATTATTTTACAGATGAGGAAACTGAGGCACACAGAGGTTAGATAACTTGGCCAGGGAATCACAGCTAGATTTGAACTCAGGTCTTTCTGACTTTAGGCCTATACCATCTTTCAGATTATGCTGTGCATGTTTTGTATGTAACTAGCTATTTACAGGTTGTCTCCCGATTAGAATCTACAACTCCTTGAGAGCAGGGATTGTTTTGACCTTACTTTCTAACCCCAGCACTTAGCACAGTGCCCGCCATACAGAAAACTCTTAATACATGTTTGTTGACTGATTGACGTTAGGAAAATCATTTTGACAGTCATGTGAAAATAATGACTATCTCTTGGAATCTCACATTCCTTGGTTTATATGACTCTTAAAAGATTTCTCATGAGGTGGACCCAAGAAGATAGAGAAAAGGCAGAAATTTGCCTGAACTCTCCCAAAATCCCCTCTAAACAATTTTTTAAATGTCTCTAAACTATTTCTGGAGTAGCAGAACTCACAAAAGAAGAGGGTATAACAATTTTCTAGTCCAAGACAATTTAGAAGCTCTACAGGAAAGATTTGTCTCCCTTGATAAAAATGATGTGAAGCCCAGTGCAGGTGGTGTCTAGGCACCACTGGGAAGCCCTTGGGCCGAGGTCCACATCAGCAACTGAGGACCTGTGACCCTAACACAATAGGGCCAAGGCCCACTGTGAGATCTGCAGCCCCCAGTGCAACAGACACAACCAGCCCCACAAGCCTTGGTGCAGGAGGTCAGTGGCTAGGTCCCTGAACCCCAGCACAAGAAGTCTATGACAGCAGCCCCTGCTGGAGTGGAGCTCAACTTTATAAGCAAAGAAATAGGAAACAAATACCTGACCATAGAAAGTTACTATGGCAACAGGGAATGTCAAACATAAATTCAGAAGAGGACAACAATGTCCAAAAGCTTACAAGCAAAGCCTCAAAGAGAAATATGAACTGGTTTCAGTCCCAAAAAAGAACTCCCGGAAGAGATCATAAAGGATTTTTAAAAATCAAATAAGAGAGGTAGAAGAAAAATTAGGAAAACAAATGAGAGTTATGCAAGAAAATCAGGGGAAAAAAAAAGAGTCACCAGCTAGGGAAAGGGAGCACAAAAAAAATGGAGAGATACAAAAATTCATTGAAGAAAACAACTCCTGAAAAAGTAGATTTGGCAAAATGGAAAAAAGAAATACAAAAACTATCTGAATAAAATAATTCCTTAAAAATTAGAATTGGACAAGTGGAAGGTACTCCATGAAAGAAGAAATCAAACAAAATCAAAAGCATGAAAAATAGAAAAAAAGGTGAAATATCTCACTGAAAAACAACTGACTTAGAAAAATAGATTGAGGAGAGATAATTTAAAAATTATTGTGCTACCTAAAAGCCATGGTCAAAAAAGGGGCCTGGACAGCATGTTTCAAGAAATTATCAAGGAAAACTACCCTCATTTACTAGAACCAGAGGGTAAAATAATAATTGAAAGAATCCACCAATCACCCCCTGAAAGAAATCCCAAAATGAAAACTCTCAGGAGTATTATAGCCAAATTCCAAAACTCTTAGGTCAAGGAGAAAATATTGCAAGCAGTCAGAAAAGAAACAGGGAGCCACAGTTAGGCTTACAGAGAATCTAGAAGCTTCTACATCAAAGGATCAGAGAGTTTAGAATAGGATTTTCTGTGAGGCAAAGGAATTAGGATTACAACCAAAAATCACCTAACCAGCAAAACTGAGCGTAATCATTCCAGGGGAAAAATGGCTATTCAATAAAATAGAAGAATTTCAAACATTTCTGATGAAAAGATCAGAGCTAAAGAGAAAATTTGATTCATAAATATGACTCAACAGAAGCAGAATAAAATGGTAGACAGAAAAGAGAAAACACAAGTTATTCAATGAGGTTAAACTGTTTACATCCCTACATGGGAATATGATACTTGTAACTCTTAAGAATTGTATCTCTATTGAACAGGTAGAAGGAGTATGCATAGACACAGGATGTGGGTATAAGTTGATTTTGATGGCATAAAGTAAAGAATATAAAGGCTGAGAAAGAGGATTGAACTGGGAAAAGAGGCAAGGGAGAGGTAGAATGGGGGTAAATTATCTCACATGACAAGGCATGAAAGACCTTTTACAGGGGAGTGAAATAAGGGAGGAAGGTATGTTGAACCTTATTCTCACTGTATTTGACTCAAAGAGAAAATAACATACACATACAGTTGGGTATGAAATCTATATTATCCTATAGGGAAGTAAAAGGGGAGGGAGAAAAGAAAGGGGTAGGAGAGTAATAGAAGGGAGAGTATATTGTGGAAGCCACTGATCAGAAGAAAAATACTGGGGAGGAGGGACAGGGTGAGGGGCCAAAGAGAAAGAAGTATAAACAGGGGAAAAACAGGATGAAGGGAAATACACAAGATAGCAATCATAACTGTGAATGTAAATGGTATGAACTCACCCATAAAATGGAAGCTGATAGTAAAATGGATTAAAAACCAAAATCCTACAATATGTTGTTTACAAGAAACACATTTGAAGCAGAGAGACACACACAGAGCAAAGGTAAAAGGCTGGAGCAGAGTCTATTATGCTTCAGTTAAAGTAAAAAAAAAAAAAGCAGGAGTAGCAATTGTGATGTCAGACAAAGTAAAAGCAAAAATAGATCTAATTAAAAGAATTGAGGAAGGAAACAACATCTTGCTAAAAGGTATCATAGACAATAAAGTGATATTAATACTAAACATATATGCACCAAGTGGTATAGCATCAAATCTTTAACGAAATTATAGGAGGAAATAGTAAAATTACACTAGTGGGGACCTAAACTTTCCCCCTCTCAGAACTAGACATTTAACTACAAAATAAACAAAAAGAAGTTAAGGAGGTGAATAGAATTTTAGAAAAGTTAGATATGATGGACCTCTGGAGAAAAATTGAATGGAGAAAGAAAAGAATATATCTTTTTCTCAGTAGTACATAGAACCTACACAAAAAAGTGACCATGTATGAGGCCATAAAAAACTCACAATAAAATATGCAGAAAGGCATAAATATTAAATACATCTATTTCAGATCTTGATGCAATAAAATTATATTTACTAAGGGGCATGGAAAAAAAAGATTAAAATTTAATTGGAAACTAAATAATTGACTCCCAAAGAATGAGTGGGTTAATGAACAAATCATAGAAGCACTCAGTAATTTCATTAAAGAGAATGACAATAATGAGAGGACATACCGAAATTTATGGGATGCAGCCAAAGTAGTAATTAGGTGAAATTTATATCTCTAAAGGCCTATTAGCATCAATAAAATAGATTAAGAGTAGGTCAATGAATTGGGAAAGTGTGATGGTAAGGGAATTTGAAGATCTTCTCTGTCCCTTCATGGGTCTTACTTGGAGTCCAACAAGAGAAACTTGCTTAGGGGAGGCTTGTTTTTCAGGAAGGTCCACACCTTTTGTTACTTTGTAATTAGGCAGTGGGTCATGAAGGTTGTGATATCCTCTGATCCTGAAGAAGGGTGTGTGTGTGGGTATACATATGTGTGTGTGTGTGTATAAACACATATATATAGACACACATATATATATATACACATATCCATAGACATACACATATATACATATATATGTACTCTTGTGGTGAGGTCTTGCTTTGGGGCTCACTTATGGGAAGAATTGTGTGATTTGGCCAGATGAGACTCCAGGTAGCCATTGAGCCCCCTGAAGAAGGATGTATATATTATATATATATACTCTTGAGATGAGGTCTTGCTTTGGGGCTCACTTATGGGAAAAGCTGTGTGATTTGGCCAGATGAGACTCCAGGTAGCCATTGAGCCCCCAGGCTTTGAAAACTCAGATGTTGATGCTTCTCTCTCTGGTAACTATGTATTTATATCATGGTGAGAAAGCTAGCAGCCCTGTTTGTTGGTCTGTTGAATTGCGTTATCTTCTCTGTCTGTATTTTTTTGTCTGCTTGTAATTTCTGTTTGTATTTTCTGAAGTTCAGGGTGCTGCTTTTTCTCCCTGAACTAAATGAATTTTGTGTGTGTGTGTATGTGTGTGTGTGTTTGATTAAAGTAAGGTTGTTAACCTCTTTTGAGTTGCTTTCTTTTAGAAAAGCAGATCAAAGAACCTGTGTTAGCAGCCATTCTGGTTATGCTAGGGTGCTTGCTGTTACAGCATGTAGCTAAAAAATCTCGAAAAAAAATTAAAATCCCCAATTAAACACCAAATTGGAAATCCTGAAAACCAAAGGTGAAATTAATAAATTTGAAAATAAGAAAACCATTGAACTAACAAGTAAAACTAGGAGCTGGTTTTGTTGAAAAAAAAAACAACAAATAATAAAATAGATAAACATTTGGTAAATTTGATTTTTAAAAAGGAGAAAACCAAACTAACAGTATTAAAAATGAAAAGGGTGAATTCACCATCAGGGAAGAAGAAATTAAAACAATCATTAGGATCTATTTTGCCAAATTTATGCCAACAAATCTGACAATCTAAGGAAAATGGATGAATATTTACAAAAATATAAATTGCTAGATCAACATAAGAGGACATAGAATACTTAAATAACCCCATCTTAGAAAAATAAATTGAACAAGTCATTAATGAATTCCCTAAGAAAAAAAATCCCCACAACCACATGGATTCACAAGTGAATTATACCAAACATTTAAAGAACAATTAATTCCAATGCTACATAAACTATTTGGGGAATATAAGTAAAAAGAATGAGTCCTGCCAAATTTAGGACATAGATATGGTGCAACCTAAACCAGAAAGAGCCAAAACAGAGAAAGAAAACTATAGTCCAATATCACTAATGATTATCAGTGCAAAAATTTTAAATAAAATACTAGCAAAGAGATTACAGCAATACATCCCAAAGATTATATACTATGGCCAGATGAGATTCATATAACAAATGCAAGACTGGTTCAATATTAGGAAAACTAGCAGAATAATTGACCATATCAATAACAAAACAAAGAGCAATCCTTTGATTATCTCAATAGATGCAGAAAAAGCTTTTGAAAAAATGCAATACCCATTCCTATAAAAAAACAAAACAAAACATGAGAGAGCATGGAATAAATGGAACTTTCCTTAAAATGATTAGTGTCTTATCTAAAACCATCAGCAAGCATTCTCTGTAATGGAGATAAGCTAAAGCCCTTCCCAAGCATGTTCAGGGGTAAAGTAAGGATGCCTATTATCACTATTATGCAATATTGTACTAGAAATGTTAGCTATGATAATAAGAGAAGAAAAAGAAATTGAAGGAACTAGATTAGGCAACAAGGAAACAAAACTGTCACTTTTCAGGTGATATGATGGTGTACTTAGAGAATCAAGTGAAAACTAGGTGAAATGATTAATACCTTTAGCAAAGTTGCAGGATACAAAATAAACTCACCTAAACCATCAAACCATATTACCAACAAAGTTCAGCAGCAAGTGATAGTAAGAGAAATTCTTTTTAAAATAATAACCGTGCACACATAAAATACTTGGGAATCTACCTGTCAAGACAAAACCAGGAACTAAATGAACACAATTACAAAATACTCTTCACACAAAGTCAGATCTGCAAAATTGGAAAAATATTAATTCCTCCTGAGTAGGCCAAGCCAATATAATAAAGATGAGAATTTTACCTAAATCAATTTACTTATTCATTGTCATGACAATGAAACAAAAAGTCATTTTATAGAGCTAGAAAAAAATAACCAAATTTGTTTAGAAGAACAAAAGGTAAAAAAATATCATGGGAATTAATGAAAACAAATGTAAAGGAAGGTGGCCTCGCATTACCAAATCTCAAATTGTATTAAAAAGCGATAATCACTAGCTAAGAGATGATGTAGTGGATCAGTGGAAGAGATTAGGTACACAAGACTCAGTAGGAAATGACCATAGTAATCTAGTGTTTGATAAACCCAAAGATCCAGCTTTGGAGACAAAAATTTGACAAAAACTGCTGGGAAAACTGGAAAACAGTATGGCAGAAACTAGGTATATATCAATATTTTATACTGTATACCAAGATAAGATCAAAATGCCTACATAATTTAAACATAAAGAGTGATGCCATAAGCAAATTAGGAAAGCAAGGTATGATTTAACCATCAGATTGATGGAGAAGGGAAGAATTTATGTTTAAACAAGCATTACTAGATATAAAATGGACATTTTTGATTATATTAAATTAAAAACATTTTATACAAACAAAACCAATCCAAGAAAGACTAGAAGGAAAGCTGAAATCTGGGAAACAATTTTTACAGTAAACATCTCTAATAAAGGCCTCATTTTGCTAATATATAGATAACTGATTCAAATTTACAAGAATAAAAATCATGCCCCAGTTGATAAATGGTCCAAAGAGATGAACAAGCAGTTTTCAGATGAAGAAATCAAAGCTGTCTATAGTCATATAAAAATGCTCTAAATCACTATGATTAAAGACATGGAAATTAAGATAACTCTGAAGTACAACCTCACACCTATCAGATTGGCCAATATAACAGAAAAGGAAAATAATAAATATTGAAGAGGATGTGGTAAAATTGGTACATGAATGCATTGTTTTTGGAGTTGTGAACTGATCTAATCATTCTAGAGAGCAATTTGAAACTATGTCCAAAGGGCTAAAGAACTCTGTCTACCCTTTGATCCAGAAATACCATTTATTAGGTCTGTATCCTAAAGAGATTTTTTTTTTAAAGGGAGAGGGGGAGAAGACCTATCTGTACTAAAATATTTATAGCTGCAAAGAACTGGAAATTGAGGGGATGCCCATCAATTGGGGAATGATTGGACAAGTTGTGGTATATGATTGTAATGAAATATTACTGTGCTATAAAAGAAATGATGTGTAGGCAGATTTCAGAAAAACCTCAGCATGAACTGATGCTGAGTGAAGTGAGTAGAACCAGGAGAATGCCATACCCACTAACAGCAATACTGTATGGTAATGCATTGTGAATGACTTAGCTATTCTCAACAATAAATTCCAAAGGATTTGTGATGGAAAATGCTATCCAGCTCCAAAGAACTGATAGAGTCTGAATGCAAATCGACACATACTATTTTTCACTTTCTATTTTGTGTGTGTTGTGTTTTTTCCTTTGAGTCTGTCTTCTTTTACAAAATGACTAATATGATGATAAATTTTACATGATTGAACATGTATAACCTATATCAAGCTGCAGGAAGGTGAGAGATAAGGGAGGGAGAGAGAAAATTTGGAACTCAAAATAAAAAAATGAATATTAAAAATTGTCTACATGTAACTGGGGAATAAGCAATTCTAATCATACTACTTTACAAACATAGTCCAAGTAATTACAGTAGTTTGCAAATTGGCACTTCTAACATAGCACTTGATACCTATCTTACAAAGTATCACATTCTGCTCTTATCACAGTGATTTGTTACATACATCTCCTTGCCTAGATTGTAAGCACCTTGAGGGCAGTTTCTATTTCAGTACTTTATAAACATCATCCATACAATGACAGAGTTTTGTAAACATACTAGTTATTTACAAACAGTTCTTTGTAATCTTGTACATTGCATCATATTCCTTTTTTTAAAAACACAACTTTGATTGTGTATGCTGTATGCTGATAGATATCCCTGACTAGACTGTAAGCACCTTGAGGACAAGGACCATGTATTTTTTTTTCCCATCCAGTGCCTAGCACAATTCTTTACATATAATATGCACTTAATAAATGTGTCAAACTGAATTAAATTGAACTAAATTCAGTAGAATTAAATGCCCCTCTGCTCCCTGCCAGGAGAAAACTCACAACCCTAGCAAATCTGATAGATCTGGAAGCTCCCCCAAGAATGCTATAGTCCTGGTTATTAGAAAGAAAAAAAAAAAGAAGGAAAAACTCCCATCAATCTTCTATGACACAGGATTGCAGCCTCAACACAGCTGACCAACAGAAAAAATATGATAAATCAGGTCATGAGAATATTTATTATATCAAGTCAAGAAAATAAATCTCCCCACTTAAAATGGCTGAAGCAGGCCACTCTTCCACTTCATTTTATTACTTATCATCCTTCTTAATTCCCCCAGTGAAGAAAAAGAGAGGTAAAGAAATGGGAAAGCCATGCTCCATACAAGTGTCTCTCAGGACCAATCATTAGAAAACTAAATGCTGTAACATTTGGCAATTTCTTTGATATAGACTGTCTAGGGCAGGGGTTCTCAACCTGTGGGTCACGACCCCTTTGGGGGTCGAATGACCCTTTCACAGGGGTCACAGGGGTCACCTAAGGCCATTGGAAAACACATATTTCCAATGGGACCAAGACACTGCTCCTCTGTCTGCAGGCGGGTCCACCCACATGCAAATATGCCCACATATGAGTATTAAAGGATCACAGCATTAGGAAGGTTGAGAATCACTGGTCTAGGGAGAATCAACAGCAGCTACATGGCATAGTGAGTAGAGTATTAGGCCTTGAGTCAGGAAAACTCATTGTCCTGAGTTCAAATGTGGTCTCAAACAACTTATTAGCTGTGTGATCCCAGACAAGTTACTAAGGTAAACCTAGTAGGCCTCAGTTTCCTCATCTGTAAAATGAGCTGGAGAAGGAAATGGCAAGCAACTTCAGTATCATTGCCAAGAAAACTCCAAATGGGGTCATGAAGAGTTGAACAGGACTGAACAACAATAATAGGCACTGACCACACCATTTTATTCAGGAAATGAGAGAGTTTCAGGCATCCCAACAGTCTTACTGAAGTCAAACAAATTTATTTTCTGGACAGGCACAAGGACCATGGTCAGCTTCTATTTCTTAGCCAAGTCCTGGTCTCTTGAATGCAGAGGTTTGCCAACCATAATTTACCATTTGGCCCAAAAAAGTTTTTTTTTCCCCCTTTTCTCTCTCCCTTTTCCTCTATTGGCAGCCAAAGAGGCATCATTGTGTAGTGGATAGAAGGCAGCATGAAGTGTGTCAGAAAGACCTGGTTTCAAATTTCTGTTAAGACCCTCATTACCTGTGTAACTCAGGGCATGTTGCTCAATCTCTCTGTGCCTCAGTTTCCTGACCTGTAAAATGAGAGGGTTGGGTCTGATATCCCCTGACATCGCTTCCAGCTCTAAATCTATGATCCTGTGATCTTGGCTTCAGTCTTACCTGTGATACTGACAAGGGCCGCAAGGTGGTTCAGGGATTAGAGTGCTGGGTCTGAAGTCAGGAAGACTGATCCTCCTAAGTTTAGACCCAACCTCAGATACTTAGGAAATGTATGACCCTGGAGAAGTCACTTAACCTTTTTCATTTGTAAAATGAGCTGGAGAAGCAAATGGTGAATCACGCTAGTATCTTTGCCAAGAAATCCCCAAATAAGATCATGAAGAGCTGGACATGACTGTCAACAACCAAATAACAGACAAAAGGAAACCACTTGGGAGACTTTTATGTGGAAAACAGATCATAAACCATAAAGCAGAATGAAGTCATTGATTGGCAGGCCTAGCTTCTCTTTAGAAACTTGCAAGAGGATCTACTTCTGGGAGCCAAGATGGTGGAGTAACTCTCCCCATAGTCACCTCCAAACAATCATAAAATAAGAGCCCCAAAACAAAACCTGGAATGGCAGAACCAGCAAAAACATGGAGCAAAACAATCTTTTTTTTTTTTAAATTTTATTATCGTTTGCATCATTCATTTCCACAAGATTTTGAGTTACATATTTTCTCCCCCT
>JAQQSV010013388.1:0-12536 GCA_028646515.1 Pseudochirops corinnae | reverse complement strand
GGGGGGGGGGGGAGGGAGGGGAAAAAATCTGAAACTCAAGTGATTGTGGAACCGAATCTTGTAAATTAAAAGTAAATGAGCAAATAAAAAAAAAATAAAAAAAAATAAAAATTGTTTTGAGTTCTTTCTTTCATGTGTCATTAGTGCTTCAATTGAATCAATATTTATAAAGTGTCCTCAACAGGAAGGTCTTGTATTAGATTCTGTGGGATACCAAAAGAGTAAGACCTAATCCTTACCCTGAAATTGCTTATAATATAATGGAAGAGAAAAGATAAACAAATGTAAATTCAATATAAATTAGAAGCTGAGAAACACCAAAAAAAGAACAAAGTGTTCTATTTATTTTGAGACAAAGGAGGAATAGCCTCCAGCTGAGTCTATCTGAGAAGCTTCTTAGAGGAGGTGGGATTAGAGCCAGGCCTTGAACAATGGGTAAGCTTTCACTGGTGAAAGATGAGGACTAGTTGATGGAAGATAGGGAAGAAGGAAGGCATTCTAGAGACTGACAAATGATGAACTAAGGCATGGGAACAGGAAGAAGAGAACATCTTTTACTTTTTCAAAATGTTAGTATTTATTTCTACTGTTTAAAAAAATGAATTTACAAATTTTCTCCTTTTCTCCAGTGCCTCTTCCACCTATTGAGAAGGCAAGAAACATGATATTAATCATACATGTGAAAGCATGTGAAACATATTTCCACATTAACTATGTTTTTAAAAAAGCAAGAAAATTAGGAAAGTTTTAGATAGATAGATAGATAGATAGATAGATAGATAGATAGATAGATAGATACTTCAGTTTGCATTCAGAATTCATCAGGTCTGTCTCTGGAGGTGGATAACATTTTTCATCAGGAGTCCTTGTATAAAATTGTCTTGGATCATTGTCTTGGATCATCATCTTTCACAGCTAATCAATATTACATATTGCTATTACTGTGTACCAAGATATCCTGGTTCTGCTCATTTAACTCTGAATCAATTCATATAAGTCATCCCAGATTTTTCTGAAATCATCCCACTTGTCATTTCTTATGAACAATAGTATTCCATCACAATCATATACCACAATTTGTTTGGCTATTCACAAATTTATGGGCATCCCCTCAGTTTTGAATTCTTAGGCACCATAAAACAAACTGCTATAAATAATTTTGAGCATATGAATCCTTTTACTTTTTCTTTGATTTCTTTGCAATCTACATCTAGTAAGAGTATTGCTGAGTCAGAGTTGCTGAGGCAGAGTTTTTTAAGAGCTTTGGATATGATTCCAAAATGTTCTCCAGAATGGTTGGCCCACTTGACAACTCCAAATTCTGTTCCTGGTTTTCCACATCCCTTCTGTTACTTGTCATTTTCCTTTTCTATCATCTTATCTAATATGATAGGTATGAAGCAGTATCTCAAAATTGTTTTAATTTGCATTTCTCAAATGAATAGTGATGTAGAGTACTTTTTTTCCCATGTAATTGTAGATAGTTTTGATTTCTTCTCCTAAAAAAAACTATGTGTTCCTAATGCTTTGTTGGTGGAGTTGTGAACTGATCCAACCATTCTGGAGAGCAATTTGGAACTATCCCAAAGGGCTGTAAAACTAGGTATACCCTTTGACCCAGCAATACCACTGCTAGGGCTGTATCCCAAAGAGATCATAAAAATGGGAAAAGGATCCACATATACAAAAATATTTATAGCAGCTCTTTTTGTGGTGGCAAAGAATTGGAAATTGAGGGAATGCTCATCAATTGAGGAATGACTGAACAAGTTGTGGTATATGAACATAATAGACTACTATTGTCCTGTAAGAAACAATGAGCAGGCAGACTTCAGAAAAACCAGGAGAGACTTACATGAAGTGATGCTGAGTGAAGTGAGCAGAACAAGGAGAACATTGTACAAAGTAACAGCAACATTGTGTCATGACCAACTTTGACAGACTTAGCTCTTCTCAGCAATGCAAGGATCTAAGACAATTCCAAAAGACTCACGATGGAAAATGCTACTTATATTCAGACAAAGAAGTTTGGGATCTCAATACAGATTTAAGAATACTATTTTCTCTCTCTTTTTTTTTCTTTCTCATGGGTTCCAATTCTTCTTTACAACATGACTAATGTGGAAATATATTTACTATGATTGTAAAAGTATAGCCTACATCAGATTGCATGCCTTCTTGGGGAAGGGGGAGAGGAGGGAGGGGGAGAAAATTTAGAACTCAAAATCTCATAAAAGTGAAAGTTTAAAACTAAAAATAATTAATTGGGTTTTTTTGTTTTGAACAAAAAATCTGTGTGTTCATAACATTTGACCATTTATCATTTACAGAATGGCTTTTTTTCTTTTTTTTTAAAAATGTATTTATTTTTAGTTTTCAACATTCACTTTTATAAGATTTTGTGTCTTAAATTTCCTATCCTTCTCTCTGGCTTTAATTTTTCTAAATTTGACTCAGTTCCCTATTTATTTGAGAAATAAGGCCTTTGTCAGAGAAACTTGCCTGAAATTCTTCCCCCTTCCCCAGTTTCCTGCTTTCTTTCTAATTTTGACTGCTTTCGTTTTGTTTGCTCTAAATATTATTAATTTTATGTTATTAAAACCATCCATTTTATTTCCCCTGGCTCCTTCTGTTTCTTGTTTGGTTATAAACTCTTACCGTATCCATAGATCTAACAGGTAGCATTTTTCATGCTCCTCTAATTTGTTTACAAAATAAACCTTTATGTCTAAATCATGTGTACCCATTTTGGCCCTATATTGGCATATGCTATCAGGTCGTTGGTCTATGTCTAGTTTCTGTCAAACTCCTCTCCAATTCCCAGCAATTTTTATCAAATAATGAGTTCTTCCCTAAAACTTTGGGTTTGGGGGTTTCTCAGACAGTAGATTGTGATGATCATTTACTATTGTGTATTGTGTATCTAATCTATTACACTGATCCACTAATCTGGTTTTTTTAGACAGTACCAGACTATTTTGATGATTACCACTTTGCAATATACTTTGAAATCTGATACTGCTAGACCTCCTTCCTTTACATTTTTCCTCGCTGATTCCCTTGATATTTTGATCTTTTGTTCTTCCAGATAAATTTTATTATTTTTTTTCTAGCTCCATAAAGTAATCCTTTGATAGTTTAGTTGATGTGGCCTTGAGCAAGTAAATGACTTTAGGTAGAATTGTTATTTTATCATATGAACTCAGTCTACCTATGAATAAATAATATTTCTCCAGTTGTTTAGATCTGTTTGTGTGAAGTATTTTGTAGTTAGTTGTGTTCATAGTTCTTGGTTTGCCTTAAACAGTGGTTCTCAACTTTCCTAATGCCATGACCCTTTAATACAGTTCCTCATGTTGTGGTGACCCCCAACCATAAAATTATTTTCATTGCTACTTCATAACTGTAATTTTACTACTATTATGAATTGTAATGTAAATATCTGATATGCAGGATGTATTTTCATTGTTACAAATTGAACATAACCCACAGGTTGAGAACTGCTGTGCCCTTAGCAGGTAGACTGCCAAGCATTTTATCTTGTCTCTAGTTATTTTAAATGGAATTTCTCTTTCTATCATTTCCTCCTGGTTTTTGTTGGGAATATATAGAAATGCCAATGATTTATGTTTTCTTTTATATCCCGCAACTTTGCTGAAGTTGTCCATTGTTTTAACTAGTTTTTTTAGTTGTCTCAGTTGATTTCTCTAAGTATACCATCATCTTGTCTAAAAAGAGTGATAAATTTATTTAATCTTATTTCTTCAATATTTTTTTCCTTGTTTTATTGCTAGAGCTAGCATATCTAATACAATGATAAATAATAGTGTTGATAGAAAGACATCCTTGCTTCACCTCTGATCTTAGTGGGATAGGTTTCTAACGCTAATCCTCATTACAGATAAAGCTTTCTCTTGGTTTTGGATTTATTGTTCAGTAGATTAGTCATGTCTGACTCTTTGTGATCTCATTTGGGTTTTTTTTGGCAGAGATACTACAGTGGTTTGGCATTTCTTTCTCCAATTCATTTGACAAATGAGGAAACTGAGGTAGAAAGGATTAAGTGACTTGATCAGAGTCACAGCTGGTAAGTGTCTGAGGTTAGACTTGAATTCAGTTCTTCCTGACTCCAGGCCTGGCACTCTATCCACTAACTGGTTTTAAATAGGTACTATTAATTATTTTAAGAAAAGTTACTCATGTGCTTTGAAGTATTTTTAATAGAAATTATATTTTGTCAGAAGTTTTTTCTGTACCTATTGAAGCATTCACCTGATTTTTATTGTTTTTATTGTTACTTTGGTCAATTATGTATCTAGTTTTTCTACTATTAAACCAGCCCTGCATTCCTGGCATAAATCCCGTCTGGTCATAGTGAATGGTGTTTGTGGTATGTTATTGGAATATCCTTGCTGGTATGAATATAGATTCATTAGGGAAATTTGGCTAGAGTTTTCTTTCTCTGTTCTTCTCTTCCTTTTTAAAATATCCACACCATATTTGTGATATAAGAGGAGTCTGTTAGGACCCTTTCTCTACTTATTTTTTTCAAGTAGGTTATATAGTATTCGAATTAATGGTTGTTTAAATGTTTGGTAGAATTCACTTGTAAATTCATCTAGTCCTGGGTATTTTTCTTTCCTTTGGGTGCTTATTTTTGACCTGTTTAATTTATTTTTCTAATATAGGGTTATTTAAGTATTCTATTTCCTCTTCTATTAATCTTGACAATGTATATTTTTGTAAATATTCATCCATTTCACATAGATCATAAGGTTTTTTGGCATATAACTGGACCAAATATCTCTTAATAACTACTTTAATTTTATCATCAGCTTGGTGGTGCATCTACTCTTTTTATCTTTCATATAGGCAATTTGTTTTTCTTCTTTCTACTTTTAAATCAAATTAATCAATATTTTATACTTTCCCCCATAAATAAGCTTCTGTTTTATGTATTAGTTTGACTTTTTTACTTTCAATGTTATTAATCTCTCTTTAGATTTTTCAGGATTTCCATTTCAATTTTTAATTTGAGAATTTTAATTTGTTTTTTTTTCTAGTTTTTTAAATTTCATGCCCAGTTCATTGATCTGCTCTCACTTTTTTTTCATTTACATAACCATTTAAAGATATAAACCTTCCCCTAAGTTCCTCTTTGACTGAATCCCACAAATTATGGCATGTTGTTTCACTGTTATCATTCTCTTTAATGAAATTATTGATTGTCTCTATGATTTGTTTCCCTCCTGGATTACTGCCTTCTTATGGCAAAGGGACTTGCATAGCTGATGTCAAAGAAAGCAAAGTTGATCAATTCTATGAAGACCTATATCTTTCAGAAATAACACCAAAAAAAAAATCACATTTATCATAGGGTATTTGGATGCTAAATTAAGAAATCAAAAGATAATTGGAATAAAAGACAAGTTGGATCTTGAAGTACAAAACTCACTGCACATAGCAAACATTCCTTAAAAAAAAAATAAACCCAAAAGGTGATTCTAAACATGGACACCACCAGATTGTCAATATAAAAATCTATTGATTATATATTTTGTAGCCAAAGGCAGAGAAGCTCTAGAGAGTCTGTTAAAACAAGATCTAGAGCTGGCTGGGGCCCAGATCATGAGTTTCTTATTGCAAAATTCAAATTTAAATTGAAGAAAGTATGGAAAACCATCAGACTGTATAGGTATGACTTACATAATATCCCATGTGAATATGAAGTAGAAGTAATTAATAGATTTAAGAAATTAGATATGGTAGATAAGTGTCTGAGTAACTACTTTGTATTGAAGATGGCAACAAATGACATTCCAAAAAAAAAGTTCAAAGAAAGCAAAATGTCTATCTGATGAGGCTTTACAAATAGATGGGGGAAGAAAGGAAAGTGAAAGATAAAGAAGAAAAGGAAAAATATACCCAACTGAATGCAGAATTCTAAAGAACCACGAGTAGTGAAAAGAAGCAATGAATAATGAAAAGCAATAGGAGAAAAAAAAAAGAAGAAAGACAAGAGATCTCTTCAAGAAAATTAGAAATATCAAGGAAATGTTTTATGGGAAAGGGAGCCAGATCAAAGAAATAATTGTAGGTACTTAACAGAAGTAGAAAAGATTAAGAAGGAGCAGCAAGAATATGCAGAAGAGGCAGAGCCAAGAGGGTGGTGTAAAAGCAGGGACTCCCTTGAACTCTCCCCCAAACCCCTCCAAACACCTGTAAAAAATTACTCTAAACAAACTGTGGAAGAGTAGAACCCACAAAAAGAGAGAGTGCAGCAAATTTCTAGCCCAAGACAACCTGGATGATCCACAGGAAAAATCTGTTGTGCTGGGCTGGGAGAGGAGTACAGTCAGTCCAATGTGGGCCACACAGGCATAGACCAGGCCCCAGAAAACCCAGAGTTGGCCTCAGGGGACTGAACCCCTGGCAGCTGGGGCAGTTTTCAGACTTCTCAACCCACAAACACCAAAGACAATTTAGAAAGTCAGTGGGAAAGGCCTGTCAGACATGGGTGAGAGAGGAGTGCAGGTAAGCCCAGGCCCCTAAACAGCATCAGGTAGCAGTGGAGGCTATGGCAGCAGTGACAGAATTGGTCAAATGCCAAAAGAGGTCCAAAAGTTCAATGAAGAAAATAACTCCTTAAAAATTAGAATGGAGCAAATGGAAGCTAAGGACTCTATGAGAAATCAAGAAATTATAAAACAAAACCAAAAGAATGGAAAAATAAAAGACAACGTGAAATATATCATTGGAAAAACAATGGGCATGGAAAATAGATCCAAGAGATAATTTTAAAATTATTGGACTACTTGAAAGCTAGGATTAAACAGAGCCTAGCCATCATCTTTCAAGAAATTAGCAAGGAAAACTGCCCTGATATTCTAGAACTAGAGGGTAAAATAGAAATTGAAAGAATCTACTCATCACCTCCTGAAAGAGATCTCAAAAGGAAAACTCCCAGGAATATTGTAGCCAAATTCTAGAGTTCCCAGGTCAAGGAGAAAACATTGCAAGCAGTCAGAAAGAAACAATTCAAGTACTATGGAAACACAATCATGATAACACAAGATTTAGTAGCTTCTTCATTAAGGCATTGGAGGGCTTGGAACATGATATTCCAGAGATCAAAGGAGCTAAGATTTAAACCAAGAATCACCTACCCAGCAAAACTGAGTATAAAAAATTAGGGGGAAAAATTGACATTCAATGACATAGAGTAATTTAGTGCATGCTTGAGAAGTTAGAGCTGAATAGAAAAATTGACTTTCAAATATAAGAATCAAGAATAACATGAAAAGGTAAACAGAAAAGAGAAATTATAAGGGACTAATTAAAGTTGAACTGTTTGCAATTGTACATGGAAAGATGATATTTGGAACTCATTAGACCTTTCTCTTTATTAGGGTAGTTGGAGGGAGTATATATAGACAGAGGGCATAGAGTAAGTTGACAATGAAGGACTGATATCTAAAAAATAAAATTGAGGCATGAGAGAGAGGAATATACTAGGAGAAGGAGAAAGGGAGGGATAGAATGGGGTAAATTACATCTCATAAAAGAGGCAAGAAAAAACTTTTACATGAAGGGGAATAGGGGAGGTGAGAGAGAATGAGTAAACCTTCCTCTCACCTGATTTGGCTTAAGGAGGGAATAACATACATACTCAATTGGATATGGAAATCTACCTTACCCTACAGGAAAGTAGGAGAGAAGGAGATGAGCGAGGGGGTAATAGAAGGGAGGGAAGATAGGAGGAGGGAATAATCAGAAGCAAACACTTTTTTTTCTGTCTTTTGATTAATTTATTTATTTTAGTCTTCAACATTCATTTCCACAAGATTTTGAGTTCTGAACTTTCTCCTCATCCCTCCCCTCTCCCTACCCCAAGATGATATGCATTCTGATTACCCCTTCCCCTAGTCTGTTCTCCCCTCTAGCACACTCCTCCCCCTCCCCCTCACTTTCTTGTATGGCAAGATAGATTTCTACATCCCAATGCCTGTATATCTTATTTCCTAGTTTCATGTAAAAACAATTTTTAACATTTGTTTTTAAAACTTTGAGTTCCAAATTATCTCCCTTCTTCCCTTCCCACACCCCTCATTGAGAAGGCAATAGGTTATAAATGTGTGGTTATGCAAAACACTTCCATAATAATCATTTTGTGAAAGACTAGCTATATTTCCCTCCATCCTAAGAAACAAACACTTTTGAGGAGGGACAGCGTCAAAGGAGAGAATAGAATGGCTGAGGGGGTAGGGAGTAGGATAGAATGGAGGAAAATATAGTGGAATTGAATGATGAAGACTAAAATAAATAAATAAAATGGAGGGGAAAAAGAATGCACAAAAGAACTATACAAGAAGAATCTTAACATCACTGATAAGTACCGCATAGTGTGGTTACTGATCTAAAACCTGCCATCTTGAAGAATGAAGTCAAATGGACCTTAGGAAGTATTGCTAACAATAAGGCTAGTAGAGCTATTTAAAATCCTAAAACATGATACTCTTGAGTTGTTGAACACAAAATGCCTTCAAATTAGGAAAACTCAGCAGTGGCCACTGGATTGGAAATCCAGTTTATGTCCCCATCCTAAAGAAGGGCAAGGTCAAAGAATGTTCAAATTACCAAACAATTGCACTCCTTTCATACACCAGAAAGGTTATACTTAAGATTACGCATGCTAGACTTTAGCAATGTGTGAACCTACAATTACCAGAAGAGCAGGATGGTTTTTGAAAAGGCAGAGAGAACTAGAGACCCAACTGTCAAAACTTGCTGAATTATGGAGAAAGCAAGGGAGTTCCAGGGAGAAAAAAACGATTTCTGCTTCATTGCCTACATTTAAGTCTTTAGTTGTGTAGATCATGACAAAATATGGCATGTCTGCAAAGGGATGGGAGTGTCAGACCACCTTATTTCTGTCCTGAAGAACATGTATGCAAGCCAACAAGCAATAGTTAGAACAAACATGGAACAACTGATTGGTTTAAGATTGGAAAAAGAGTCCAAGGCTTATTTATTTAACTTATATGCAGGGTACTCTTGTGAAATGCCAGGCTGCATGAATCAAAAGCCAGGATTAAGGTTTCCAGGAAAAATATTGACAAGCTCAGATATGCATATAATATCACTCTAATGACAGAAAGTGAAAAAGAATTAAGAAGCCTCTTGATGAGGGTAAAAGACGAGAGTGCAAAAGATGGTTTGAAACTTAACATAAAAAAAACCCAGACAAACTAAGGTCTTGGCAACTGGTCTCATCACTTCCTGGCAAATAGAGAGAGAAGAAATGGAAACAATGTCAGCTTTTATTTCTTGGTCTCAAAGATCATTGCAGATGGCAACTGCATTCATGGAATTTTAAAAAATGCCTGCTCCTTGAAATGCGAATGAAAATAACTGTTAGGTACCACATCACACCTGTCAGACTTACTAACATGATGAAACAGGAAAATGATAAATGCTGGAGAAGATGTTGAAAAATTGGAACACTAATGCATTGTTGGTGGAGTTGTGAACTGATGCAACCATTCTGGAGAGCAATTTGGAACTATGCCTGAAGAGCTATAGAAATGTGCATACCATTTGACCCTGCAATACCACTTCTGGGGCTATATTCCAAAGAGATCATATAAATTAGAAAAGAACCCACATGTAGAAAAATATTTATGACAGCTCTTTTGTGGTGAAAAAGAACTGGAAATTAAGGGGATTCCTATCAACTGGGGAATGGCTAAACAAGTTGTGGTATATGAATGTAATGGAATACTATTGTACTTTAAGAAATGATGAGCAGGCCAACTTCAGAAAAACCCGGAAAAACTTACATGAACTGATGCTGAGTGAGGAGAGCAGAACCAGGAGAACATTGTATACAGTTACAACCACATTGTGCCATGACTAACTTTGATAGACTTGGGCCTTGTCAGCAATGAAAGGTTCTAAGGCAACTCCAAAAGGCTCATGATAGAAAATGCTATCCATGTCCAGAGTAAGAATTATGGAGTTGTGATGGTAATGGTAATTTGAAGATCTTCCTTGCCACTTAATAAGCCTAAGTGAATTTGAGAAACTTCCCTGATTTGAAAATATACTCTGCCCCCTAATAGGCTAAATTAGTCACATGGAGACTGTGGTAGGAAGAGTTTGTGGAAGGGTGGTGCAGAGTCCACAGGAGAAGCTTGCTTGAGGGAGGCTTGTTTCTCAGGAAGGCACAACTTTTGTTACTTTGCAGTCAAGTGGGTCGTGAGGGTTGTGATGTTTTCTGACCCTGGAAAAGGCTATGTATACCTCTGTAGTGGGGTTTTGCTTTGGGGCTTACTTTCAGAAGAGTTGTATAATTTGGCCAGATGAGACTCTGGGTAGCCATTGAACCCCCCCGCCCCAGATTTGAAAACCCAGGTGTTGGTGCTCCTCTCTCTGGTAACTACCTGTTATGTATGTAATGGTCAGACAACTAGAAGCCCTGTCTGTTGGTCTGCTGAATTGTGTTATTCTGTCTGTCTGTATTTTTTGTGTGCTTGTAATTTTTGTTTGTATTCTCTGAAGTTCAGGGTGTTGACTTTCCCCCCTGAACTAGGTCAATGTTTGATTAAAGTAAGATTGTTAACCCCCTTTGAGTTGCTTTCCTTTAGAAAAGCAGATCAAAGAACCTGTGCTAGCAGCCATCCTGAGTATGCTAGGGTGCTTGCGGCCACAGAAATCTGAATGCAGATTGAAGCATACTATTTGCTCTCTCTTTTTTTGTTTTGCTTTGTTTTGTTTTGTTTCTTCTTTCTTTTGGTTCATTCCATTGGTCATAATTCTTCTTTGCAACATGACTAAAGTGAAAATACATTTAATGTGAATGGATCCTATATTAGATTGAATGCCATCTTGGGGAAAGAGGATGGGAATGAGGGGGAGAAAATTTGGAACTCAAAAGCTTGTAGAACTAAACATTGTAAACTAAAAATAAATAATTTTTTTTTTAAAAAATGCCTGTTCTTTGGAAGAAAAGCTGTAGCAAATCTGGACTGCATATTAAAAAGCAGACACAATACCTTGCCAAAAAAAGGTCTATAAGTCAAAACTATGGTTTTTCCAGTAGCAATGTATTGCTGTGAGAGTTGAATTATAAGAAAAGCTGAGTACCACAGAACTGACACTTTAGAATTTTGGTGCTGCAAAAGACTTTTGAGATTCCCTTGCAGAGCAAGGAGATCAATTCAGTCAATACTTAAAGAAATTAATTCAGACTGTTCACTGAAGGATGAAATACTGAAGCTGAAACTTAAATAGTTTGGCCACATAATTAGAAAACAAGGCTCATTAGAAAAAATCTTGATCTTGGGAAAGATTGAAAGCAAAAGAAAAAGGGGATGGCAGAAGATGAGGTGGATAGATAGTATCATGGAAGCAATGAACATGAACTTGGACAGACTTTGGGAGATAATGGAACATAGAAGAACCTGGCATGCAATATTCCATGGGATCATGAAGAGTTGAACGTGACTGAATAACTGAACAACAAAACCAAAAATTATTTGTTCTTTGACCCACTCATGCTTTAGGATTAGATTATTTAGTTTCCAATTAATTTTAAGCTATGCTTCTAAGACCTTTTACTGAATGTAATTTTTACTGCATTATGGTCCCAAAAGGGTGCATTTAATATTTCTGATTTTGGGCATTTCTTTGTGAGGTTATATGCCCTAACACATGATCAATTTCTGTGAAGGTGTCATGTACAGCTGAGGAAAAGGTATACTCTTTTCTGTTCCCACTCAGTTTTCCCCAGAGGTTTATCATAACTAACTTTTCTAAGTTTTTGTCCATATCTTTAACTTCTTTCTTATTTATTTTATAATTAGATTTATCTAGTTCTGAGAGGGGAGAGTCAAGATCCCTCAGTAGTATGGTTGTCTTATATATTTCCTCTTGTAACACATTTAGCATTTCCTTTAAGAATTTGGATCCTCTGCTACTTATTGCATATATGTTTAGTGTTAATATTACTTCATTCTCTCTGGTACATTTTAGCAAAATGTAGTTTCTCTGCCTATCTCTTTTAATTAGGTCTATTTGCTTTTGCTTTGTCTGAGATCATGACTGTTACCTCTGCTTTTTTTTTTTTTTTTGGTTTTATTCTGCTGAAATATACTAGATTCTGCCACAGCGCTTTATTTTAATTTTGGGTGTATCTTTCTGTTTCTGTGTATCTTTCTGATGTCTCTCATCAACAATTGGATACTGATTTCTAATCCATTCTGCTGTCTGCTTCCATTTTATGGATGAGCTTACCCCATTCACATTCACAGGTATGGTTACTAACTGTACATGTCCCTCCATTCCATTATCTTCCATTCTTTTAATTTTTTATTTTACTGTTTCATTCTAATATATGAGGGCAATTTCCCTACATAATTTCTTAAAATTTGGTGTTTAGGCTCTCTTTTTTAATCATGGTTTTCAGGTATTCTAATAATTCTTAAATTGTCTCTCCTCAATCTCTTTTCCAGGTCAGTTGCTTTTCTGATGAGATA
>JAQQSV010013387.1:0-12536 GCA_028646515.1 Pseudochirops corinnae | reverse complement strand
TTTTGATCCAAGCAGCCCTAAGGGGAACCCAGTAGGGGAGATCAAGTGCCAGAATAAAATTTAAGACCTCAACAAGGCCAAAGATAAATGTTTTCTGTGAACATACCCTGTTGTTAAAGAGAAATAATTTCTTCAAACCAGACAATTTCATCTAGTATTTTTATAATAAAACCCATTTTTGAAAAAAAAAAAACCATAGCATGGGTTAAAATATTTTATATACTTTTTTGAATGAGTATTTTTAAAATGTATTCCAAGTATTCCAAGATTTGCAACACTGGGTTTGTGAAAGAACAAATCAGGACAATAGGACCAGAAAATCATCTATTTAAACCTGATAAGCAATTGATTTTGTCTAGAACTATATTGTATTTTGGAACTCAAATTAAGTAAAATTTTGAAAGCCAGGAGAGTGGTTAATCAGGGGGAAAAGTCAAATACTAATTAATTTTCCCAATAGCAGGTATAAGAAATTTATGGATAATTTATTTTTACTTGGCAATGTCCCATGAAAATAATTCTTGTTGTCAATACTGAATCTTGAAAGTCTTTTCTTTGAAATCTTATTCTGAAGATACCTTAATTCATAAATTTCAGACAACTATCCATTCCTAAACTTCACTTAATGTCCTCATTGTTATTGTTTTAGTTTTCTTAAAATCCAGATTTAACAATGTCATTATTAATAGTCCTTTTGAATTATTATTATTTTGTATAATAATCTAAGGAGATAGTTTACTGAAATCATCAAATCAAAGGGAACTCATTTTTCTCTTCTACCTAGGGGCCTGTGATATGGAATTGCCATCAGATATTTGATATGTTTCGGTTTTATGTGTATAAATCAAGATGCCAAAACCTGCTGGCACCCACCCCCTTACATGATTGCAAGACGGAGAGCAACACTGAAATCATCATTACTGATTTGGTTCAACACCTTCCATTTGCTTTCCTCCAGAAATCTTGAAGATTTCCAAGAAACTTAATATTGCTAGTTGGTGGATTCAGGGATGACGACTCCATGTCAATGCAGCTTATAATTTTGTCTGATTTTCAGTATACTAAATTTCATGAGTATTTTGTCCTTTTGCTCTTACAAATTCTTGTAATCCACTAAGAGTTTTTATGGAACACAGTCTGCTAAGGATCATTTTCTTGTATTCCCTTAAAACAGACATAGCAGTTTCTTTTATTTCTCCTTCAAAACAAGTTGGATCACAGAAGTTAGAAGATTGCATTATTTTCCCAGAGTATTTTAGAGCATTGACACTCCATAAATAGTTTTTTTGTCATGCATATACTGTCATTTCAAATCACTGATTGGTCTCTGTGACCCATTTCAAAATAACAAGAGTTCAGTTAATCCAGTGGAAAACAAGGACATTCAATGCTTTGTGACCCAATAAAGCAGCTGATTGACTTTTTAACTTTCCAAATCAGTTATGTTTATGCAACTGGATATTGATTTTTGTTTTTGCTATGGACTGAGAAATGTTATTGGACCTGGTGTCAAGAAATTTTATGAATGGAAATTCCAGTAGGGATTGTAATTTCTCATTTATACTCCAGAGAAGAAGGATTATGAGACTCTGAAGGCTAAGCCCCAGTAAGCATGAAGTTCAGCTGAGCTTTGGCTTTGAACACCAAGTTAACTAGGTAACTTTTGGCCACCAAAATAGTCTGCCTTCCTTTGGATAGAACACCTTTGTATGTGAGGACAGGAGAGGAGAGGAGGGAAGAGGAGAGAAAGGGAGTAAAAGGGAGGAAGGGAGGGCGAGGGGAAGGGAAGAGAGGGGACAGACAGACAAGGAGACAAAGAGACATAACAAAGACAGACAGAGAGTGAAAAAAAGAGACAAAGCACAGAGAAACAGAAGCTTCAGAAAGAATTTTGTGATACAAATTCAAAGAATAGAGTCTGAGCATTGTGGCACTATTTTGATTCCTTGAAATCAACAAAAGTTCAGTAAAAGTTTAAATTTCCTACCGTCCTCTGTAGCTTGCCTGTCTTTTCTCCATATTTAAGCTGTTTGTAATTCCTGATTTCATCTCATATAAACTATGACTGGTCATTAATGATGTTAACTTATGCCTGCTAATTATGCACATTAGGAAGAGACTTAAAAATGGCATTTGTCCATATGCTTAGAAATCCAAAACTAAACAAGTTCAAACTTCTGAACCTGCTACAAAATATTAGATTTCCCTTCCTCTACTCCTACCCTCCTCAGATGGAGATGGACATAAATAACAGAGAATCTTATGGATTTCATTTTATCAATTACACGTAAAATCCTAAAGAGTAGAGACAGAGGAATGACTGGACTTGGAACCATCTACCCTCAACTTACTGAAACATGTGTATGTAAGCAAGATTCTTGTGTAAAAAAGTAACAGGTGCCTCTGTGAAGCTTCCAGCCTCCAAACTGAGAGTTAGAATAGAGGCAAGGACCGAGGGATTGTCATGCACCTTGTGCCACTCAGTAGAAGGAAAAATAAATCATTTGAGAACAGTAGCCATGACTCCCAAATTCAAAACATAGAAGCTAGTTTCTGACTTTCAATTTCCCTCACATAGTCAAACACTGAATGACTTTACTAGTTATATATTTGCATCGTGTAGATTGGGGCGAAAGTCACATTGTTAGGCATTTGGGATTCATAGGGAAAAAAATGTCAGTTCTCTGCTGCCAAGAATCTTACAATCTAATGGTGAAGATGAGGCAGACAAGTATGAAATGAATAGAAACATCTACCCCAAAATCATAATCATAAGAATGAGTAGCAAAGTTGTGGCTATGCTTGTAGTTGTAACTAATTCTTCTAAGATAACCTGTGTTTAACAGCTTTGGTAATTCATTTCCCCCCAGATGCTCAAAACCTCTGTGAAAATGTATTATCATCCATGTCCGAAGTGACCACTGATTAGGAAAAAACTCATACTAACCTTTTCTTGTGCCTCACAATTGATAAAGCATACTTATAACATTTCACAACTTGGCCTGACATTATCCAATGCTCCCCTTTGTCTATACAATTTGAATAGTCATCACTCTCATTTCTTATTGCCTTCAATAACCTTCTGTTTCAATGGTGCAATTTGATATAAACCTTGACTCTCTGTGAAATAATGAGACTGGTAATCCTAGTATGACTATTCTGAATATGCTTGCCTATACTGTAAAGGGTTAATTGGGGAATGTTTCCTGATAGTGGTGGTCCTTGAACTGGAAATGCAGGATAGTAAAAATGGACATGGTGAAAGGCAAGAATTGGTTTTGAGTCTGTCCCCTATAATTATATTACTTTACACAAGTCTCCTGGGCAAACAAACCTCTCTTGAAATTGTTCCCACATCTATAAAGTGGGAATACTGATGTAAGGGGAATTAATTAAGCACATTTATAGGCTCTCAACTGATGCTTTTTCCTGACTGAATGAGGTGAAAAGAATTGCTCTTATTGAAAAAAAATCACCCTTCCATTCCTCCCTATCTTATATATTAAAGCGTGTTATGAAACATCACACCCATATTTTTCTGTCCTCTCTCCCTTGGACTTCTAAAAAGAGTGCAGAGGAGAGCGTGTGGGGTATGGGGCCCCAAAAATCCCTTACCTCAAAAAATTGAAAGTCAGAGGTGTCTTGAGGAAAGAACAGGAAGCTTCATTCAATTCTTTCGAAAAGAGGGCATTCCTTCCACCAGTATGAACCAGCAGAATGAGGTGTGTTACAGAAGGCAGAACAAAAATTTATACCCTAACCCAGTCAAGCCCCCTCCCACAACTGTCCCTTCTCCCATTGGCTGGGAGGCAGGCTTACAGTCTGGGCACAAGATCTCCTTCAATGATAAGGAACAAAGAAGCCTGCCACTATCTCTCAGTGTCTGGGAGGCAGGCTTACAAAGAACAAGGAAATAGGGGATAACCAAGCCAAATGTACCTATCCTTATATGGCAGATGCCAAAGTGAAGAAGGGGTAAGGGATCTAAGAGATTCCTAAAATTCCTGAAGGGCTTAAGGATAATTGACATCAAGGGAAGAGGGGGGAAGGGTCCTAGGTTGTGTAATTTCTCAGGAAACCCAGGACTCAGGTCTGTCCAGTCTTATAAAAGTCTGTCTCTGGTTGTGAAATAGTTTTTCTCTCTCTCCTCATCATTCTGTGCAGTCTTCACAGAGGGTGCAGAGAGAGAGTGTACCCCACTCAAGAATATTTCTTCAGAAACTAAAAATGGCAACTCACAGAAGAACATGGTGAGCTGTAGGTGTTTGACCAACTGACCTGAGGGTCTTTGCTGTTGATTTCACCTCATTGATATTGTATGCTTATAATTTCCCAAGTTCAGTCTCTTCAAGGTAGAATATTTCCTGGGCAGCCTGATCCTTGACAAAGGAAGATACATGATCCCTACATGAGGAATATAGGGGCCATGGCATTAAAAACCCAGGAATTGTAGACCTTGTTAATTTACCATGATATTATTATGAGTTAATCATATAATGGACATCAAATAGAAAGGGGAATTGCTTTTTCAACAACCTCTCAAAGTATGATTATCTTCTGAGGAAGGATGGCTTATTTGTGTACTCAATATTTCTGCATTTATTTACAGACTCCTGACCCAGTTTTATTTGCAAAACTGGTACAATGGAGTACTCAGAACTTGAGTGCTAAGTTATTTAGTCAAAACACATTCAATTACCCCCAAGTAAAACTGATCCTCAGAATAGTAAAAGTAGCCCTCAGGAAGATAAATATAGATAAAGCCACCATCAAGAAGATAAAAGCAGTCAATATAGAAATTACCTCGTATCTCAGAAACTTTCCAATAAAGTCCTTAAACCAGTGTTTCTCAGCCTTCCTAATGCCCCAACCCTTTAATATAGTTCTTCATGTTGTGGTGACCCCCAACCATAAAATTATTTTCATTGCTATTTCATAACTGTAATTTTGCTACTGTTATGAATTGTAACATAAATATCTGATATGCACAATGTATTTGCATTGTTACAAATTGAACATAACCCATAGGTTGAGAACTGTTGCCTTAAACTGCCTTTACATACTAATTGCCAAAGGGCACTAGGGTATGTTGATAAATATGACATTCCTAGTATTCTATGCACTGCCATCAACATCAAATTTATCAAACCTAACCATTATTAATAAAAAAATGCCCACAGCTGTTTCCAAGGTCAATCCACCCATGGGCAATGGTAACTCAAACTACCCCCCTGTCTAATCCAAGGTCACAACTATACTGGCTGTGTTAAGGTTGGGAATTAGGGGTGCTTGAGACCTCAAAATACTGACACACTGGGTCCTGCTGAATGAATTCAACTGAAGCCTTCTCTCAGCTAAAGTAAAACAAAGTTTATTAAAGATTAGACCTAATGGATAAACTCTTAAGGAGCCTAAGTATTTGTGACACTTGTATTGAAACCAGGCCAGAGCAATTTGACACAGATTGAGTCTAGGCAAGAATGAATTGCAGCTACTTTGCGGAGGCAGAATGGATCTTATATACAGAAAGATTGTGGGAGGTATCTAGGAGTGGTCTAGAGGAAGGGTCTGGGGAGGGTTTTAAGGAAGAATCTAAGGAGGATCTTGACTGGAATAAGATCAGACTCCAGGAACCAAGAGAATGGGATTAAGGGTAGGAAGCACCTGAAGGCTATTGTTGAATGGAAAGTGACAGCTAATGAGAACTTTCATAGTTTTAAGTACAGTTTAATGAGCCAAGGACTGCAAGGGGTGAGCACCACCTAAATCAAGTAGCCCTGAGATGCACATGCTTGGGGCTTATATAGACAAAAGTCACAACATAATTGTTAGCAAGGGGAAACCACAACTTGACAGTTATTATGAGCAAGTCGGGAAAATACAGAAGCCAAAATGAAGCAATCAGTTTATTGCTTAATGATTGTTGCCCAGCAATCAGTTTGTTGTCCACTGGAAATTTCCCAAGTCTATTTTGAGAACCATACAATAAGGGGGGAAGGGGAGGCTATAGATTCCAGGTGGTAGGTTTGGGCGGTTTTACTAGGCAGGTTTGCTGCCTAGGTGGGCTTTGTTGGGTTGGGCAAGTCTCCTAGGCAAGTCTCCTAGGCCAACTTACCCAAGACAGGAGGGATGGGGAATGCTGCCAAAATGGAGGTTACAATACTATCTGAAGATGACAGACAATGGAGGGCTAGGCTACTTTAAGGGCAACAGGTTTGGGTATAGATATTTTGATAGGATCAAAGGATGGAAGTAGCTGGACAATGGAGTGTTAGGCTAGGTTAGAAGTAACAGAGATTTGGGCCTAGTGATAGTGAAAGGCTTATGGTCTCAGGCAAATGCCTCATCCAGTGGGAAGATTCAAGGAGAACTAAAGGGGGTTCCCAGAGCCTGTAGTATTTGGAAGTATGTAAGTATGAGGGAATTATTCAAGCCACTCAAATTCCAATTATATTATAATCCATAGAAATTCGTGTCCATTTTTCTCTTATCTTCTTCATTTTCAATGGCAGGTAAAATAAAAGCTAAACTACACTGACTAGACTTAATATAATGAGGACTTATATGGCAACGAAAAATCTTTGACATGCTTTTATGAAAACCTAGATGCAAATCACAGCTAAGTTTCTCCTGAGTCACACATCAAGGTCAGAGTAGTAATCATTCCATGTGATTCCCAGAGTCTTTGGGAAGAGAGATTAGTACAAAGGTGACAGTAATATTTGCAGGGTCCATTCAAAGCTTTATTGTGAAAAAACTTTCTAAGCTAAGCCCATACACATTTTACTACTTGCTTAAATGTGAATTATTTAACTAAATTCTAAAGAAATGCAATAGGAAGGCTTTGTTCCATGTTAGGGGTGGGGCTGGGCAGAGAAGATATATGAGGAAAAATGTGAGCACAGGATTTTAATTGAAAAGCTTTTTAGAGTGAGGAAAGTAGAATTGGAGATTTTAGAAATGAGATCATAGAACAGGTAATAGAAATATTTTAAAAAGTAAATATCATGTATATAATCAATTATTTTAGCTATTCCATCAATGGGTTTATATTGTATACTTTGTTTCCAGTTCATAACTGGCAAAAAAAATGGTATTATATGTATTTTCGTTTTCACTTGGTCAGTGACTCCTTTGTTGCATATGCCTAGTGAGGGAATCTCTGGGTCAAAGGTTATTTAAAAAAAGGCAGTGTACATGATTGTTAGGGAATATTACTATGCTGTAAGAAACAAGAGCATGGTAAATAGGGAGAAACATGGAATAATTTAGAAAAACTGCAACAAAATAAACTGAGCAATGAAAACAATGTACTTCATAATAATAATGGGAATACAAAGTAAAACATCCACAAAACAATGCCAGATAAATGTGGTGAAATCATAATGGACAAAATTGGCTCCATTGTTTTGGAGAGATGAGTGCCAATAGGTATGGGGAATTTCACGCAATTTTATATATTTTTCAATGTATTGATATATTTTGCTGATATGTTTTTGCTTCTGATTTTTCTTTTTTTTTCCTTGTTAACATATTTATTATAAATAATAGCCTTCTGGGTGGGGGAGAATAAGAAATGCAGAGGAAAATTGAGGAGATATAAAGTCAAAATAAATCAATAAGTATCTGCTTAAAAAAAAAATGTCAGTTTTTATTTGCTCCTGAAGATAAAGGGGAGGCCTGGAAGGCTGAACATAGTAGAATATATTGACAAAATCATAGATATAGAAAGATAGTATAGTATAAAGAGAGCTGGCTTCAAAATTAGATGATACACAATGCTTGAAATGCTAGGTCTCAATGTACTTTTTGTTATGATGAGGAAACAAGACAAGTCAGCAAACATTTATTAAGGGGCTACTCTGTACCTGGCACTGGGCTAACTATTGGTGATGCCAAGAAAGGTTATAAAAAAGTCCATACACCCCAAAGAAGTCATAGTGTAATGGAGATGACATGTAAACAACTATGTCTAAAATGATATATGCACTATACATTGGAGATAATGAAGAGAGGGAAGGCACAAGCTTTAAATGGGGTAACAAAGGTATCATTTAAGGTGAACTTGGAGCTCAGGTAGGAAGGAATCCAGGGAAGTCAGAAGGCAGAAGTGAGGTGGGAGTTAGATTTCAGGCATGGAATATAGTCATTGAAAATGTTCTCAGTGTCTTCTGAGAGAAAGAACAAAGAAGACGGCAATACATGTGTTTAAGAATAAATGCATGAGAATAAAATATAAGAATACTGGAAAGGAGGAAGAGGCTAGCCTAGCAAAGCATTGAAAAGTGTAACAGATGATTTTGCTTTTGATCCTGGAGGAAATATGGAGCCACTGGAGTACAGTTATCCATTCCACATCATGGGGGTTAGGGGAGTCCCCATGATCTGGAAAATCCATGTACAAATTTTCGCTCTCCCTTAATACCAGAGAAAAAGTCTGAGCTGTTTTTTTTTTTCTTTTTTCTTTTATGGGGTGTTCACAGTACCTTATAGAAAAATTTGGGTTAAGTATGTGGTTATAGACTTTGTGTCATCTGCTGCCCTTCACATGTCATCTGTGACTTCTGCAAAACTCCTTTAAAAAATCCCTAGTTACATTCTTATGCCCATCCACAATATATCAAAAGCACAATGGGGAAAGTTGTGATGTGGAAGGGATAACTATATTTAAAAGGGGGTTCCCATAATTAGCCCTGCACTTTAGGAAAATCCATTTGACAGTTGAGCATATGATCTGCTAAAGTGGGGAGAGACTTGAGGCAGGAAGACTAAGTAGCCAGGTATTTCAATAGTCCAGTGGTAACTCGACAAGGGCATAGACCAGGGTGGTAACAACATCGGAGGTGAGAAGGGGCATAAATGTGAGATATTATGAAAGTGGCTCTGGACACAGTACAAGTGATAGACAAATCACTTTGCTCTTCAGCTGAACAAGTTCTTCACGTGGAAGTGTATCTGTTTTGTATAGAACCAGCGGCTTGACTGGACATGTCCCTTCTATGATGTGTTATTTTTACTAGAAGAATCAATCTGCTTCTGTGCTAAATCAAATGAATAATTGCTGTGCTATCTCCTTACCCCACACTTCTGACGCTGGACTGGTCCAGGCAGCTGATGGGCAGTTCTCATCAGATAGCATTGTTGTAATTTAGGGGTGCATGGGAACTCTGAAATACAAGGGTACAGGGAGCAGGTCTGTCTCAAAAGAATTCAACCACTCAACCCTGCCAGTGAAAGTTGCACATTTATTTGTGACACCAATACAAGGGGGCCAGACTTCTAGTGAGTGGGTGCATTAGATGAGGATAAGATAGCTATTTTTATTCAGAAATACTGTGGGAAGATTTCCTAGCAACCTAGGTGTGACAAGTAGCCTGGGGTGCTTTGGGAGTGACAGAGAAAGGGGTCTAAATGGAATTAAGGAGTGTTAAGTAAGCTAATTAAGTAATTAGGATCCTCTGGGGTGGGCAGATGCCTCAGGCGATCACCAAGGACTGGCTGGTGTGGAAAAAATCAGGTCCTTATAGGGGTCCATCATCAGTGCCGCATCATCACTATTTTGGTGACACTGGTGCTGGACATTGGGGACTAGAAGAGGTGTGCAGGCTACTCTGCCATTGGGCAGATGCTGTGGGACTGGACTGGTCAGGATGCTTGTCTTTTGGGTTCCTCTTAAGGGGTGGCCTCCCCAATGGACTTCTGTACCCACTTGTCTATTAATCTTCTGGACTCTCTTAGGTGGGCAGCTGTAATCTTTTTCTGCTTTTGGTCACTTACTTGACTGAATGCTACTGTGCTTTCTTTGACTGGTGCTTTGGGACTCTTTTCCACTTGATTGATAGAGAACTCTGGACAACAACTCAGCTGAGCTAGATAGAAGCTTCTTCCCCTTGGCTACCTCAGAACTTTAAGCTCTAAGGTAGTTCCTTATATCCAGGCAAGAGATGATCGACTTTTGTCCTTTCTTCAACAAGTTATTCTTTAACTCAGAAGCCTTTTAATTCTAGATCCTCTGTGTTGCCTTACAGCTATTAGTTTCACTTCAATCATTTTTACCTCTTTGACTCCTTTGAGAATTTTATATAAAGGAGTGACTAGTGGCAAAGATGTGAATGCAGACCATTCTCTGGAGGCATTTATTGTCTAGCTAGTCTTTTCATAGGTAAATAATATATTCAAGCCTCCCACCCTTTCTGGGGCCAGGAACGAATATTTTTGCACTAAAAGGCTTTCTACTTTATATTTTCACGACTTACTTTTAGTCTTTGCAGGCTTTTTGCCTTTTCTGGTGTCACTGGCTCTTAGAAATGCAATTTTCAGTACTGAATTTTGTGTTCCTCAAAGTCAAGTATTTTTCTCTTTAGCAACCGCCCTGTCCCTTCCCTCCCCCACAATAATCAGAAATGTTTTACATTTTCTCGATTTTTGTTTAATTGACTTGAATTATTCCTTCTTTAAGCCCTCGATGTTCTAGTAGAGAAGACACTTAATATTTCTTCATATTCACTGCTAAGTGACTCCCTAAATCAGTGGTTCTCAATCTGTTGGTTGCCACCCCTTTGGGAGTTGAATGACTCTTTCACAGTGGTCACCTAACACCATTGTAAAACATATATTTCTGATGGTCTTAGGAACCGAGACACCACTCCTCTATCAATCTCCAGGCAGGTCTACCTACATGCGGATGGATGTGTACATATACCAATATTAAAGGGTCCCGGCATTAGGAAGGTTGAGAACCACTGCTTAAACTATTAAGGAAAATATTAAAGCTGTGGAATTCAAATCTTAGGATAAATAAAAAACCTTGACCCTTGAAGCAGTTATTGAGTAGGGATGAAAGAACTCCAGTACATTGAAGGGTCAAGTAAAAGAGAAGGAAATGAGAAAAAAGGATATGAGCAAAATCTAAAGGAGCCTTTAGAGATGAAATTTCCTCTCATAGAAGAGAACTAATTCAGAAAATAGAAAAAACATGTTAAAAAATAAAATAAAAAGATTTCTCATGTGGATTTTTTTTATATAAACTGAGTTATCATTTTCTATTAATTAGAATTCACCTTACATTATCTTATGAGTACACACATCAGACTCTACTAAGGTAGATCTGCTTTATCTCCTAGATTTTCTTCTTATAAAGGAAAATTAGCTTTTTTTGCTCCATCCAACCTTGGTCTCCACCAAGATATGAAGGTCACATTAGACACTATTCAGTTGGGTACTTCTTTGCTGGAAATTTGGAATCACTAATAGGATGTTTCAAGTAGATCTTCACTAGATTTAAGCTGATACTCTTTCTACTTCATAAAAAGAATGGGTTCTAAAATCTTTTTTTTAAGGCCATGAAGGGGTGAGGTAAGCCCGTCTGTGAGGAATAAGATTATACAAACCGAGGACCCAACTCAATATGACCTTTCTATTACCGTGCGTTGTTTTGGAATGGAGAATCCTGAGAACGTGAGGGCTGCTCTTCTCCTGGGACCCCAGTCAGGAACTTGAGAAGAGATAAGGTTAACTGCCCAACTCCTGGAACTAGCCATTCCAAGGAAACATTGCTCTTGGGGGGGCCTTGGAAGGATTGGCCTCCCTCCCTGGCCTCACACAAGACACAATTCTTGCTAAAAAATACCTGGCAGTACTCCTTTTTTATTCTTAAGCTGTAACATTCAGACCCCAAACTGGAATCTAACCCATGGAAGAGAAGTCCTGCCTGGGACCCTCTCTAACGGGACCCTGATGGCTGTACCCGGGATTCCCCAGCTTGTGTGGTCAGATGTTGGTGCTTTGTCCCATTGGTGATGATTGTAAATATGTATAGATATATTCCACTAGGCAATTGGAGCCCTGTATACACACACATACATATACATCATTGTTGCTCTCATTTTACTATTCCTAAGCCTTTACTCCAGCAGTTCTCAACCTGTGGGTTATGTTCAATTTGTAGCAATGAAAATATATCCTGTATATCAGATATTGACATTATGATTCATGACAGTAGCAAAATTAGTTATGAAGTAGCAATGAAAATAATTTTATAGTTGGGGGTCACCACAACATGGGGAAGGTTGAGAACCACTGCTTTACCCCCATTTGCCTACATTCTAAATAAACTATCTTGGATCTTTTGAAGTGCCAAGTGTTTCGTTCACATGAATCCTGGGCCTCCTTAATCAGACAAGCCAAAGAGTTTTAATTACATTTTTAGAAAAACGGACACCTGAGTCATAGTAAAACAAAAGCCTTGGAAGAAAAAAAAAATCCTCTTCAAAAATTTTCACTGATGAACTAAATTGTAAATTAAAGCAGTTCATGACAATTAGTAGAACTTAAAGAAAAATACTGTTTGGTGAATAAGAAGAAAACCACTCAAAATGTTTTCTTTTTTTCAGTCATTTAGTTTTACTTTCAAACTCTAGGTATTGCCTATAAAGGATATATGTTGGGGGCGGGGGTTGAAGGGTTATGTAGTTTGGGTGTGGCTTAGCTAGCTTGCTGTGAAGATTTGCCATATAAGGTAATAAATGTAATCCGAG
>JAQQSV010013386.1:0-12536 GCA_028646515.1 Pseudochirops corinnae | reverse complement strand
ATGAAAGAGCTGAGTCCTGAAGGTAGATAAAGTCTTAGAGGGGCTCTGGTAGCAATCCTAGGTAGGCTGGGCAGACCCAGGACAGGTCACCCAATGCGTTCCTCAGAGAGAGCATATGGTCATTTGTTGGAGGGAAAGCATGACTAGGACCAGTCAGAGAGCCCTGACTGGGGAGGGGCATCAACCAGAGGAGAGAGGGTAACCTCCCAGACCCTCTGTGGCTGCCCTGTCTTACCCTGAGAGGAACGAGAAGGTAGAAGAGACCTGGGTCAGAATCCTGGCCCTGCCCTTCAGCTGTGTGACCCAGGGGTGCCACCTGCCCACACTAAACTTCAGCTTCCTTTTCCGTACAATGGGGATCATGACCCTGGAAGGGGACAAAAGTCTCACATTCAGGGCTCTGGACTCCTAAAGGTACCTCCTCCTCTGGTTGGCTGTGGTCCTTCCTTCTTGAAGAGAAGCAAAATGACATCTCTATGTTGAGGTCAAGGTGCAGTGTGTCCACCTGTGCCTGAACTGACCAATACAAGCTGGGGAAGCTCTACCACAGGTCAGGCCCAAGCAGTCTGTATGGGCAACTCATATTTCTAGATGGAGTTAAAGTTTTCAAAGTACTTCCCTTCAAACAACACTCTATTTCCCATTTTTAAAGCATCAGTTTGATTATTTGAAAATATAGAATTCATCTTATAAATCAGACACTTGTGAATTTTTTTTATCCTTCTTATATCAGGAACAGGATTTAGGTGAATAAAGAAACAGCAAGTCCTATAAAATGAGGGAAATTCTCTTAAGTTTCAGAATTGGAGAACCAAATGTAAGAGACTGCACTAAATTGTGTGAAGTTTGGTTACTGGCAGATTTTAGCAGAATTATCTAGGAACCTTCTCCAAATGATCTGTTACCTGAGATACAGAGCCCCCTCCAGAGCTGCCCTGAGGATGAGACTTCCTCCAGAGTGTCCAAGAGAAGGTATTTGCTGGCACCAGAGGCTTCGGGAGGCACCTGAGATTCCACACGTGCTGACTAAGTGAACACTGGGAGGGGGTTACTAGGGTAGAAGCAGACCGGATCTTAGTAATCATGATCATTATTGTCTTGCTTTGGCTTTTTTTTCCATGGGGTTTGCCTTTATGTTGAAGTTCTCTTGGTTACTCTGTTGAACATGTACATCTCTCTTCTCAAAATCAACCCATTATATAGTCTGTACAAAATTTGGTTCATATCCTGATTTAGGTGATTTTGATTATGAATTTAGGAAAATCCTTTTGGATTTCAATCAAAAGGGGAGAAATGAGAGGATTTAGGGGAGTAGAAGAGCAAGACATTAATTCTAGGACTTCAGTGAACTACACTGACTCCTTCTTGGGATTCAGTTCTGGAGGGAGCCCAGTTCAATTTCTGTTCATTTATGGCTCTAGTCCAAATTCTTTCCAGGGAAAAACTTCCTTCAGTTCTGGAAATTGGGAGAAAGCCTTATAGTACTGTTTGAACCTAGTCCTGCATGGCTGGGAAGGGGGACCACCTCTCCCTGCTGCTTAGAGAGCATAAAGTAGGGACTTAAGACAGAAACCTGGTCAGATGTAAAGACTGATGAAGCGAGTTTTCTCAGAATTACTTATCATAGGCAATCTATATGTCTTATCTGAAAAGTGACCCTGAACTGTTCGGTGTTTCCATGTACCTGTGATGGTATAAAAACACTTGGGGAGCGTGGGACAATTCTTTTTCTGAATTCAGGAAATTGCACCAATTGACTCTTTCTCTCCCAATTGAAAAGTTCCCATTCTTTCATCAGATTAGGAATCCAAATAGTTTATATTGTTTACTTTAATTAATTGGCCTCATTTGATCATTTATTTTCTTTGTATAAAAATCTGTCTCCCCCTGTATTTGGGCTGCAGCCCTAAGGTGAGGAAGGGGCTTGGTCCTTGTCTGTTGGGCAGTTGCCAGGCATTGCTTAAGACATGGAGAAGCTTGGCAGACAAAGCCTTTTTCTCCTCAATCATTTAATCTTTCACCCATAACCACTAGGGAGAGGGTTGGTGCAAAGATTGTTATCTCCTTTTTACTGAGGAGGAAATTGAGATTCAGAGTGGAGATATGACTTGTCCATGGGTCACACAACTGGTGGTGAGGTGATGGGGGATTGGAGTGGTGCCAGGACTGTGGGGGAGATGAAGGGGCTGCAATTAGGCTCAGGATGGGAGGCACTTGGGGCTGGTGGGGGGCTTGGGAGGGGGTAAGTTGTGTCTGTTCTACCCTCTCACTGCTGGGAGCTCCCTCTGTCTGGGGATCATGGTTTTTATTTCTCCAGTCTCTCCAAGATTTATGAAGTGCTTCTCTTGCCCTTGAGAAGATGGTGGGAGAAGGTTATACGTGTTGGGCTTGTGAACATGAGCCTGGCCTGTAAATAGAGAGGGGCTGTGCTACAGGAGTGGACTGACCTTGATCCTGCTCAGTCCCAGAGGCAGAACCAGGAGGAACTGGGGAAAGGTACAAAGGAACCTGTCCATTCAATCCAACCAAGGGAGCTGTCCAGAAGTGGAACCAGTTGATGCTATAGGGAGTGAGTTTCCCATTATTGGAGGTCTTCAAAGGGAGCCTAGTGACCATTTGGGGAGAATGTTTCAGAGGAAGATTTTATTTCAATAGATGTCTGAGGTCCCTTCTAAGTGGAGATTTGATAATTCTGTTAGAGGATGGGGACAGGGACATCGCATCTATAGGGAACTCCCAGGAGAGCAAACTCCCCTTCAAACACAAGGCAGCACCTTGTCTGAATCTTTAAGTATCGGGGCAGAAGTCCTTTCACTGGTTTGTGCCATTGACCCCCTGGGCAGTCTGGTGAAGCCCTTCTGAGAAAAAAAAATGTGTTGTTTTTTTAAAGTAGAAGGAAATAGTACATTTCATTTAAAGTTCAAGGGAAATAAAGATGCGATTTCTTTTTTGCTTTCCAAGTTCCCAAATCCCCTGCAATCTATCCATGGACCCCAGGGAGATCTGTGAACCCCTGTCTTAGAGGGTAACCTCAAGCCCTGAGGAGTTACTTGACTTGCGAGGGGCAAGTCCAGGTCTCCTTGACTTTGAGGGAATGGATCTCTATGGACAACGCTGTCCTACATTTAATTCTACTAGGATCCCAGTTGACAGATGAGCACACTGAGATCAGAGAATTACAGTGACTTGCAGGCTGCAAGTCCTGAGGGGAACGAGAGGCAGGGGTGGAAGAGGAGACAAGATGCCAGGAGCAGATCCCTTCTGTTCCCTCAGGGAGCTCAGATCCCCTCTGCCCCTCCTCCAACCATCCCCTTTTAGTTTAATGGAATCCCAGGGGCCCCTACCCTTGGATCCCGCCCCTTGGTTTCATTGGACTCAGTGTCAGAGGAGTGGGCTGAGGGTGTTCCAGGGGAAGGTGTGTCACAGGCTTCCTGGGGCCCCTATTCTGGGACCTAGTGGGAAATTGCTGTTCTTGGGATCAGTTCTGGCTCAGCTCCTCAGGCCCAAGTGACCCCAGGGCCTTCCTTTCCACATTTCTTAAGAAACCAGTTGCCTTCCTAAGTTTCTCCAGGCTTTGTCTTCCTGTAATTAGGATTTGCCCCCCTCAGATGGACTCTTTGGAGGCAAAGGGGCTGTTACCCAGACACAAGTTATGGCCTACCCTCCAGAGCACTGCCCCCAGCCCCTTCCTGCCAACATTAGGTTCTTGTTTTTTCTAAAATTGGTTTTCCATTGTGTCCCCCAATCTCTCCACCGGTCGCCCCAACTTCATCTCTTAGAGGACAGTTTAGGGGCTTGGATGTGGGGGAAAGACCAGAAAAGAATGGAGCTTGAAAAGGAGGGGGTGTGTCCACAGGGGTGTCGCCACCTTGATTGGCTGACCCTGCAAGAAAGACTTCAAAAATTCCGCCGGCCACGCCCCTGATATGCGGCCCTCTCCTGCTGTACTGCAACTGGACGAAAAGTTAGAGGGGGCGGAACCGGGGTGGGGTGTCGCTCTGGACTCAAAGGAAACCCAGAGCCTGATCATCTACTTGAAGGGACCGACCCGTCCTGGATTTACCATCTCTGGGTTGGAGTTGAACATCGTCCTTCGGGGACCCAGGACTGTTAGGAGAATCGCAGGAGCATTTCTCACCCTCCGTTATGCCCCTAGTGAGTGTGCCAGAGTATAGGCTGCGCCCGTCCTTGTCCAGGGTACAGATTGAGGGTCCAAGGCTGGGGGATCCTCTGCGGTTGGGGCTTGGAAAGGATCTCGGAGATTCGAGAAGTCTGTGTTTCCGAGCGGGTGGGAATGCTCTACCCTTCTTCTGAGTATGGGCTGCAATACCTTTCTCTTCTTCTCTTTCATGCCCGCACCCTAATCGTCCTAGCCCCTTTATCTTCCTCCCCACCCCCTCACCCCCCCCCCCAAACCCCACTACCTTGAAGCTGTCCGCTATCCCTGGCCACTGGTGCAAGGTCTTTGACAAGCTGGTAAGTCCAGAGATATCTTGGGGAGAGGGGAGCAAGGGAAAGTGGGACTTGGCATGGGTTAGAGTAGTGCAGGGAGGGGAACCTGTGATCTTGAGGCCACTTATGGCCCCTAGGTCCTCAAGGGCAGCCCTCTGACTGAATCCAAATTTCACAGAACAAATCCCCTTAGTAAAAGGATTAGCTGCACCCAAGGATCTAGAAGGCCACGTGTGGTTCCCCAACCCTGGAGTAGGGTGCCCCTTGACTCTTAGGAGCTACATTTGCATGAGTTAAGTGTAGGATTTGGGGAATCCCCTTCCTTGAGTTGAGATGGAAGGGAAAGGGAAGAGTTGGGCAGAGATGAATCTTCTGCCAGAGGATCAAACTTTCTGAAATGACTGTCTTACCAAGGTAACTCCAAGCCAGTCTAATTCTACAGAAAGAGTTCAGGCTGAGAAGACTCCACTGGAAAAGGAAGAGGCTGGAGGTGACCAGTAGGGTGGGACAGAAGGCAAATGATTCCTTGGGTCCTTCCAAATTCTAGTCCTGTATGCTTTAAAAAACAAGATCAACTGAACTTCACAAATACACTTCTTCCTTCTTCTCTAGGAAACCAGCTCACAAGATAACCCTCCCCCCCCCCTTCCACTGCCCATTACTTCTCCTTTGATTTAGATTTAGGAAGAGCCTCACATCTCTGCTGCCCTAGTTCCCTTACTCCTCTCCTGATGGGGTGAGGCACAGGAGAACCTAATTCCTTGATCTCACAGTTTCTACAAAGTTCACACTTGATTTCCCATTCTTTAGGAACCTCCCCTTCCCCAGTCAAGTGGTTCCTGCTCTAGATTGGGACCAGATATGGCTCTGGGGAGAGGAGAAAGCTCTTCCAGAAAACTTTGCTGGGCAGGAATTCCTTCCCTTCTAAGTGAGATGAGGGCAATGAGGAAGAAAGCAGGACAATGACTGGGGAGAATGGAGAAGGCAAGGCTTACCTATCTACCAGGGAGTTTCCCCATTGAGCTGTAGTCTTTCTCCTACCCTTGGGGTAGCCCCAAGGAAGGTTCCTTCCTTTCCCCTTCATACTTGCACAGGGGTCAGTATAAATATGATGCCAGCCAAAGATGTTGCTGTGGTAGCCACTGTGACAGAGAGAACATGAGCCTGGGACCCAAGAAAAACTTGAATTGTCCTAATTCTGTTGCTCACTTGTGTGACCTGGGACAGGTCCCTTCTTGCTTCTTGGAGCCTGGGTTTCCTAATCTGTAAAGTGAGGAGTGGATGGAATCAATCATCTAGGCTAATTCCTCATTTAACAGATGTGGAAACTGAGTCCCAGAGACACGAATGGGCTTCCTCAAGATCACAGAGCTGGGACTGACTCCCTCTTCAGCACTGAGTCTGGGGAGAGTCTGCTTTCCTAGAAACTTCCTGGAGGGTGGCCCCTCCCCACCTGGAAGCTCTGGGCCCCCTCAGCTCCCAATCAGCCCTAACCTTACTCTACTTGGTCTTTTCAGGAACTTTTTCTTCACGAGCTCAACATTCCACCTGGAGTGTGTGTAAAAGTACAAGGAGACATACTACCAGATGCTGATCAGTAAGTGAAAGATGGGAAGGATGAGGCAAAATTTAACCCTGGATGAGAGCTGAAGCCTGACACACCTGCTTGCCCTTGACCCTTGATTAGAAGTACCCATCTGGTTTTGCCTCAGTCCCACATGGCAGGGCCAGGACTCAGCACCAGGAAAAGCTTCCTACGGGAGCTTCCCAGTACCTGGACTGGACAGGATAGGTAGTGAGCTCCCTGTCTCTAAAGGTAGTAAAGTATGTACTTTGGACATTTGTTAAACAGGGTGGGGCTAGGAGTGAAATGCAGAGGAGAGGACAGTGTACTTCAGGTCAGGGTTGGATGAGAGTCCCTTTGGAGGTCTTCTACTCTGGCATTCTCTGAGGGGAGCTGGGAGTTTCCAAGGCTCTGGGATCCACAGTAATGATGGAAGTCTGTGTTCGATTCTCAGATTTAGAATTAACCTTGGCAAGGATAATCTTAACATTGGCCTGCACTTCAACCCACGCTTCAACTATCTTGGTGATTACAATACTGTTGTCTGCAATTCCAGAGGAGAGGGCCAATGGGGCGTAGAATACAGGGAGACAAACTTCCCCTTTGTGCCATCAACCACGATAACGGTAAGAGCAGAGAATCAGATTACAAAATATTAGAGCTGGGAAGGACCTAAGAGGTGATCTCAACCACCCCTTGCATTTGACAGGAAAAAGATGAAAAGCTAGAGGAGAAAGGTCTCAGCAGGTTTCCAAATGGCCATGGCAAGAAGCCAAACATTCCTTGACCTGCAGAGGGGGTGTGGGGAATAGAGGGAGTTGTGAAGGGCTGTCGTCCCAAGAGGATAACATAAGTCTTTATTGCATCTCAGGACCCATAATAGGATCCTAGCATTAAAGCTGGAAAAAACGTCAGGGGTCATCTAGTCTGACCTCCTTATTTTACGGAGTAGGAAACTCAAGCTCAGAATGAAGAAATGCTTTGCCCAAGATCACACAGTATATTTGTAGTAAGTTTCTAGAAGTGGAATTTGATCCCAGGTCTTCCTGTGTCCAAGCCTAGGGTTCTGGGTTCAACTCCTTCTGTTCTCTCCCCATTCAGGTTGAAATAACCTTTACTGAACCACGCTTTAGGGTGAGGACGCATGATGGCCATGAGTTCACTTTCCCCAATCGCCTCAACTTAAAAAAAATCGACTTCCTGTCAGTGTATGGGGACCTCAATGTTCAAAAGGTGGACTTCGAATGAGCGCTCAGATCAAGCCAGCTTCAGACCATTTTGGACTTCTGGGTCTCTCTTTTTCCTAATAAACATGCTGCTTATGATAACTACTGTGTTGTTCTGGTCTTGGAGACAGAGAGCTGATTTTGGAATTGGGAAGGAAGGCTGAGTGACCCTGGACAAGTCCATTCACCTCAGTGATCTTTTGGTGACTTGCTAGGACAGGAGTTCTCCACCTGGGGTTCATGGGAAATTTTAAGATGGGAAAACAATGCCATCTGTATTCTCCCTAACTTCTGGTTTTCTTAGTATTACTCTGCATTTTTAATATACTGATAATTTTATTTCACTTGATTCCATATTACTTGCCTGTTAATTTGATAGGGGAGGGGCAAGAGGGAGGGAGAGAATTTGGAAGTAAAAAATTTTTAAAAGAATGTTAAAAGTAAACTTAAAAAATTAAACATTCAAAAATACAAAAACATCGCCACCACCCCATTATTCTGAGGAGGGGTCTGTGCGCTTGCCCAGACCATCACACAAAAAAAGGGTTATGAGAATTTAGAAGTTTTAGACAATCCCTGGTTAGCAATGCTCCTATAGGCCTCAGTCATTCACCAGACCCCTGTCTTACTGGAGCCTCATTTTATTGCAATCGTCATTAGTCAGTTTGATATGATTCCATAGATGGTGATTATAAGTTATATTAGACCCCAGAGCTAGGAAATAGAGATTGTAAGTTCGTTTGCTTAACCATAGGAATCTCACTAGAGGACTTCCATCCTTGTTTCTCCTGGCTGTGGTGGCCAAGTCCAGCCTGGTGGAGGTGACTCAATTATATGGAAAGTCCCCCAGTGAGTTTTGTTGCCCCTCTTTCCCTCCTCACCCCTCATTCCTTTATTGCTGAGCGTAGGGAGATGTCTGTGAGGACCTGGCCAAGAAGCAGCCCTGTGTGCTGGTCAGTGGTCTGCCTGGCTACTGGCCCATCAGACCATGTAGATGTTTTGCCATCTGTTTGTCAGCCCAGCCTGGATGTCTGATCATAGGCTCGGTAGGACCTCCTGAAAGGTCAAGAAAGATCTGTCAAGGTGTGTTCATTAGCCCATTTCTCAACCAATGGGATCCTATATTTTTACAGAGCCTCCTGTAGGGTCAAAGACAAGGTCTATCATCCAATGAGATTCTGTATTTTTAGTCTGCTTCATCTGTATTGTCTGAGTATCAACTATGATAAAACCAAGCCCTTGGAAGAAGAGGGCATCTCAGAGCCTGAGGCAAATCAGAGGTCCATGGGCCCTTTAATAAAGTGCCACTGGCTCAGAGCTCCATCTCAGCTTCTTTAATTTCTGGTTGGACTATTTGGACTCAACAGCCTTTTAGCATGATGTTTCCAGGTGTGTTGTCAGATGCCTTCAATGAGGACAAAAATGACATCAAGATCAGCTGCTGCATTGAGGGTAAATTATTTAACTTGAAAAAGCTACAAGCCAAGACTAAAGTGGAAGAAGAGTTGGTGTGTGACTTTTTGTTCCAGGATGATTGTTCACTCAATGCAGCCTCTGAGGTTTAAATGCAGCAGCATATGAATTGATTCTGACAATTGTGCTAAATCTGGCCTGACAGTTAATACCAAGAAAACACAAGCTCTCCACCAGTCAGCACGACACTATTCATACGTGGAACTATCTGTTAGAACAAATGGAAGATTCTGCAGATCATTTGCCAACATAAGGTACTGGACACTGCAGTCCTTTCAGGAACTGAGCTGCCAAGCATTCTGGCTACATTGTTTGAATGCCAAATGTAGGTTTGTGTAAAAGACTATTTTACAGAGAACTCAGACAGGGTGACTACTCACTCAGAGGTCAGAAGAAGTGCTTAAGGACACTCTCACAGTCTCTCTGAAAAACTTTGAAATCAATTGTGAGACATAGGAGACACTGGCAGAGGACCACCCAGCATGGCATGCCCACACCTGATTATAAACAACTTTAGCAAAGTTGCAGGATATAAAACAAACTCATATAAATCATCTTCATTTCTATATATTACTAACAAAGTTCATCAGCAAGAGATAGAGAGAAAAATCCCAGTTAAAGTTACTTTAGATGTTATAAAATATTTGGGAGCCTACCTGCCAAAACAAACCCAGGAACTATATGAACTCAATTACAAAACTTTTTTCACACAAATAAAGTCAGATCTAAATAATTGGAAGATACGTCAGTTGTTCATGGGTGGATCGAGCTAATATAGTAGAAGCGGGAATTCTACCTAAATTAATTTATTTATGTAGTGTCATACCAATCAAACTACCAAAAATTATTTTACACAGCTAGAAAAAATTATAACAAAATTCATTTGGTAAAACAAAAGGTCCAGAATATCAAGGCAATTAATGAAAAGAAATGCTAGGGAAGTTGGCCTAGGTATACCGGATCTTAAATTGTATTATAAAGTAGCAATCATCAAAACTACTTGGTACTGACTAAGAAATGGAGGAGTAGATCAGTGGAATAGGTTAAGTACACAAGGTACAGTAATCAATGACTATAGTAGTCTACTGTTTGATAAACCCAAAGACTCCAGCTTTTGGGAAAAGAACTCACTATTTGACAAAAGCTGCTGGGAAAATTGGAAAACAGTATGGCAGAAACTGGACATAAACCAATGCCTTACACTGCATACCAAAATAAAGTCCAAATGGGTACACAATTTATATATAAAGGCAGACACTATAAGCAGATTAGGGGAGCAAGCCACAGTTTATCTGATTACGTTAAATTGAATAGTTTTTGCACAAACAAAGCCAATGCAACCAAGATTAGGAGGGAAGCAGAAAATCGGGAAAGAATTTTTACAACCAGTGTCTCTAATAAAGGCCTCACATATAAAATACATAGAGAACTGAGTCAAATTTATAAGAATACAAGTTATTCCCCAATTGTAAAATGGTCAAAGAATATGAACAGGCAGTTTTCAGAGGAAGAAATTAAAGCTATCTATAGTCACATGAAAAAAAAGCTCTAAATAACTATTGATTAGAGAAATGCAAATCAAAACAACTCTGAGGTACCACATCACACCTGTCAGTTTGACAAACACGCAAAATAGGAAGATGTTGGAGAAAATGTGGGAAAATTGAAACACATTGTTGATGGAGTTGTGAACTGATCCAACCATTCTGGAAAGCAATTTGGAACTATGCCTAACGTACTATAAAAATGTGTATACCATACCCTTTGACCCAGCATTACCACTTCTAGGTCTATATCCCAAAGAGATCATATAAAAGGGAAAAGGACCCACATGTACAAAAATATTTATGTTCACTCTTTTTGTGGTGGCCAAAAATTGGAAATTGTGAGGACGTCCATCAATTGGGAAATGGTTAAATAAGTTGTGGTATATGAATGTAATGGAATACTATTGCACTATAAGAAATAATGAACAGGGGAACTTCAGAAAAACCTTAAAAAAAAAGACGTATGTGAACTTATGCTGAGTGAAGCGAGCAAAACCAGGAGAACATGGTACAGAGTAACAGCTACAGTGAATTAGCCCTTCTCAGCAATGCAAGGACCTAAGATGACTTGGAAAGACTCATGATGGAAAATGCTACTTACATCCAGAGAAAGAACTTTGGAGTCTGAAAGCAGATCAAAGCAAACTATTTATGCTTTTTTGTTTTGTTTTGTCTTGTTTTTTCTTTCTCATAGTTTCTCCCATTCATTTTAATTCTTCTATACAACATGACTAATGTGAAAATATGTTTAATGAGAATGCATGTGTAAAGCATATATGGGCTTGCATGTTATCTTGGGGCAGGCAGAGGGGAGGGATTTAAAACTCATAGAAGTGAATGTTGAAAACCAAAAATACATTGATTAATTAATTAATTAATTAATTAATTTTACAAAGAAGCTCCTGGACCTCAGTTTCCTCCTCAGTAACACAAGGAAGTTGGACCAGATGACCTCTGAGGTTCCTTCTGGGAGTCTTGGATCTCTCCTCAGAAGTGTAATAAATTCCAGCAGGGAATTCCTGGTAGGGAACTAGTTCTGGCTCAGCTCTGAATTCAAAGGCTTTGTATCACCACAGAATAAGTTCACAAGTAATGGAAAAAGGATACTGTAGGTCCTCTGAAATAGAGGCCAGGGCCTCCACAGTGCATGCTCTGAGAAGGTCTTAGCACTGCTGGATCTGGACCTGGCCCAAGAGCTGGGTGGCTGGAAGAGTCCCACCTACCACATCCACTCTCCCCAGACAGTAGGGAGTAAGAAGTCTACGCACATTTGGGGATCAGTCACTCTAGACCAGGCCCAGAGTCTGAGATAGGAGTGAGATAGAGGCCTCAGACCTGGGTGGAAAAAGCCTCTGGGTGCCTGGAAGTCCAAAGATGAAAGCCAGGTTCCAGGACAGCCTGTGCTGGGAATTGACTGTGTGGCTGAGGGCAGGCCTTAGTCCCTCTCTGAGCCTGGTTTCTTGGTTTCACTCAGTACACATCATCTCACTCTCCCTGAGCAGAGCCCAGCCCTGGGAGAGAGACAGAGAGGGCCAGGAGGTGCCCACTGCTAAGTGGGCAGCATGGCAGACCTGGTAGCAGGGCTGGAGACTGAGGACCCATGAGCAGAGGCACAGCAGCCAAGAGGACCAGCTGTCATCTGATTCCCATTTCTTCTGCCCTGGTCTCTTTTACAGTGTTCTCAGGAGAGGGACCCCCTCCCCAGTGCCCATAACCTGGTCCAGTCTGGATGTTTCCCTCTCCCCAACACACAGACACAGACACAGACACAGACACAGACACACAGACACACACACCTGCCAGAGGGTTGATCTTGGGGCCCTGCATCCAACTGAGCCAATCAGCCAAGCTCAAAGTTCTGGAGCATCAAGTTTCAGTCATTCAGTTCTGTCTCCTGAGGGATCAGTTCCAGGTTCTAGTGGGTCAATGGGATGGGGTGTCCTGAGTGCCAAGTGGAGGATTCATGAGGCTCCTGCCCAGATTGTAAGTAGAAGGAGGACCCTGTTCCCCTAGGGCTGTGATGGACATGGGGGGCCCTTAATCTCTTTCCCTGGGACTCTTGGGGTACTTGTCCCCCTGCCCCAAGGCTGGCTTATTTACTAGCTTGTTTACTAAGGTGTTAGGTCATCATGACCCCTCTACATGTACTCAAATCCCTTTTCCTAACTCCCAGGTGCTTGGAACTCAATACATAAATGAGGGTTAATTCCTGTGTATCTGTCCATGGGATGAAATACCCCTGGGACCTAGTCTTTCCTCAGAGTTGTCCTGCCC
>JAQQSV010013385.1:0-12536 GCA_028646515.1 Pseudochirops corinnae | reverse complement strand
TGGGGTTGAGCATCTCATGGAAGAGGCAAGAGATAATTGTCACAATAGAGGGGGAGAACCGGAAGGCAAAAGGGAAAGAGTCAACTTTACTCTTACGGAATTTGGCTTAGGGAAGGAATGAAATAAACTCTAAACTGGGCATCTTGCCACATAGAAGAGTAGGGGCAATGGGGATGAGATGTGGGGTGACGGAGAGGAGGACAGGGTGGGGGGGAGGGCTGATGAGTTTTCACATTTCTGTAGAGGGACAGGGACAGGGTGGAGACTGGTTGGGGCGCAGGATAGGAAGAAAGGACATGTAATCAGACTATCACAGTGTGCTCATTATGGAGAGGTTCTGCATAATTTCACATGTTCAGCTTGTATTTGATTGCTTGTCCTTCCAGTAGGGGTGGGTGACGAGGGAGGAAGAGAAGGAATCTAGAATCTAAAGTTGTATAATCAAATGTTAAAAATATATATGTATGTACATTTAAAAAAAGTGCTGTGTAATTGTGTTTATGTAATCCTTGAATTTGTCTTAGCAGGTACACTTGCAAGTATTTTTTGTTGCTTGTAATTATTATAAATGTAATTTTTCTTTCTATATCTTTCTACTGGACTTTCTAGGTAATTTATAGAAATAGTGATGATATGCATGGGTTTTTTTTAATCCTGCTAATTTACTAAAGTCATCTATTTCATTAAATACCCTTTGTCCCCTGAAAAATTATACTCATTTGAGTATATTACTCTTGGCAATAATTATAGTTCCTTTGGTGTCTAGAATATCATATTTCAAGACCTCTGATTTTTTATATAAAAGCTGTAAGTCTTTTGTTATCCTGAGGTTCCACAATATTTGAATTATTTCTTCATTCTTGCTTGCAATATTTTCTCCTTGATCTGGGAGCTCTGGAATATGACCATAACATTACTGAGAATTTACATTTTTGGAATTTCTTTAAGGAAGTAATCAGTAGATTCTTTCAATTTCTGTTTTACCATTTGGCATTAGGATGACATGACAAGTTTCTTTGATAATTTTTTTTGAAGTATCATATCTAGTCTTTTATTTGTCATGGCTTTGAGGTAGTAAAATGAGTCTTAAATTACCTTTCCTTTATGTATTTTCCAGTTCACTTTTATTTATAATGAGATATTTCTCATTTTCTTCTATTTGTTTATTCTTTTTATTTCTTTGATTATTTCTTGATTTCTTGTGAAGTCATTAGGTTGACCTTTCCCAATTCTCATTTTTAAGTTGTTATTTTGTTCATTGAGCTTTTATACCTCTTGTATAAAGGTATATAAAAAGTTTATACCTCTTATATAAAGCTTTAATTTCTGAAGAGGTTCTTTAATTGGTTATAAAAACATTTGCAAAAGTTTCTCAACTTCAACAATATCTTCATTCTTCTTGTTACATTGGAAGGAGACTAGGAACTCTTAAATTCAGTGTGTAGTCAAAAACAATCTGCTAAGGAAGAAATCCTTGAGACTTTCTTTTCCTCCGAGACCATATAGCCCCTGAGAAGCAAGTTCCCACCTTTGGCCCTTTTTTGGTTTCTTTTTTTTTTTTCCAATCTAGGTGGAGGGACTGGAGATTACATGATTTGCGGAGTTTTAAAAGGTTGAGAGAGTAAGCTACAGGAATCTGTTAGTCAAAGACTAGACCAGGTTTTGCTGCACCAAGAAGCATGGATTGTTCCTTGGGATTGACATTCAGAACCATAGCCCCATGAAAGGACTTTTTTTTGGTTTTGGTAGTCATGCTGCATCTTGAGGTGAGCCATGGTCATTGGTTACTTTATAGTGGAACCAAAACCCATCTAATAACTGAGCTAAGTTCTAACCCTATAATGCCAGAGCATGAGATGTCATAAGGAATAATATGCCCTAAAGGCATTGAGGAAAAGATGTATTTATTTATTCTTGCTGGATAGTGACTGGTAGGTGGTGATTAAGTCAGTCAGTAGAGAGGACAGCCTACAATCAGGAAGAGTTGAGTTCAAATCCAGTCTCATATACTTGCTACTTGTGTAACCAAGGGGAAGTCACTTAATTTTTATTTGCCTCAGCTTTTTCATCCATAAAATGACAATATCAATAGCAACTACTTCCCAGGGTTATTATAAGCATCAAATAAGATAAGAATTGTTTTTAGCACAGTATCTCACACATAGCTGATATCCCCACAATACTTCTATTATTGTGTCTCAAAAAAAGACAGTGGATTTGTAAAAACTATCTGATATTAAATAGTTAAATGGAACTAGATCATTAGTAACAAATGCGTAGGAATGATTAGAACAAATGAGTTGGAGATGAATCCAATGACAGAGAATAGATGTCTCAGCCTCCTTTGGGTACTCAGAAACAAGAATGGCTGATATAAAGTCTATCCTTGGGAAAGTGGGACCATTGCATGAAGTCTGTTTTAAGAAGAAAACTTAGGCAATAGTGAGGAAGGTGGATTAGAGAAGGGAGAAACTAGAGATAGTAAGGGAAAAAAGAAATAATGAAGCTTAAATCAGAGCCATATGACCTTGGGCAAATCATTGAACCGCTCTGAATTCCAGTATTCCAATAAAAATTATTAAATATGAGGTAACATAGAGGTGATCTGGGAACAAAAGAGAGTTGGGTTCAAAACCTGTGTCTGATATGTGCCACCTGGGGAACACTGGGGAAGTCCATTAAGTTCTTAGTGTCCAAGGAAAGTAAAACTGTATGTTGTAGAGAAGGTGGCAAACTGCACTTGTAGAGGGAGTTTCCATACCAAGAAAATGAAATGCCCCATTCTTATCTTTATAAAATGACAAATTATATGACCTCTAATGTACTTCTAAGATTTAAAAGTACTCTACAACTAAAAAGGCCAGAAAATTTTTAAGAAAGAACTTCAGCCTAAGTCTATTGAATAGATTATAAATTTTTCCAGAAAAAAAAATTTAGGTATCAAGGAAAGGAGAGATAATTAACTTGCCTACCAAATGTGGGTGCCATGCATTGGCAGTGCATCCAGAATCATTTTCTAATGTTCTAATTCTGTAGCACATTTGTATGTATATATATATGTGTGTGTATGCATATATACGCATATACATACATACATAAATACATATATACACAAAAACACATATAAAGGAATATAAAGGGATATTTAAGGTAAGCCTTGATTTGATTTGAAGTAAAGGAATGGGTCCTGTCCAAGCACTAATTATTCTGTTTAATTTAATAACTGTGGTTTATCTAAGTTAGATTTTAAGTTAGATTTCTTCTGATTTTGCAAAACGTAAGCTTTTATCGCTTCTGGAAAATATAGGTCAAATTGAATTTCCCATTATTCTACTTATTATATTTGTGACTTCACAATCTATATTTCTTTTTTCCTGGATACCACATTCCTGTGTATGTTATCTGTCCCATTAGAAGGTAATGTAATGCCTTCCCTCAGGCCAGAGACTTTCTTGTTGTGTGTTTGTATTTGCTGAGTTTAACACAATGAGCAGTAAATCTAAAAGTACAAAACAAATGTTTTTTAATTAATTTTTCATTCATTTATTCTTTGTTCTATTTTTTTTGAGTATCTAATAATTGTATCCCACACTAAGATTATCCTTTGGTGCCTCATAAAGATATGAAAAACTTAATATCTTTTGTATCACCCTAAAATGAAAAAAAAAAAAAACAACAACAGATTTTAATTAAATTCCTAGAGCTAATCTTGCTGAGTTTGGAGAGGTTCAGCACCAAAAGGTCAGCAACCAGGTGGTGAAATATATTTTTGTTTTTTGACCACAACAACATGTAAATACTAGGTAATAAGTTATGGTGAGATCGTGGTCTATGACAATAGAGAAAGTACTATATCCATACTAATGAAACAAAGAAACTGTTGAGCTGTTGCAGTAATATTTACATTAGGATCATGCAAGATATTGCACTTTTCTGCATGGAATGTAAGATCCAGTCATTGCCCTCCAGGAGATTATGATCTATTCATACAGACAAGACTAACACATATGGAACAGAGAAATGATGTACATGAAATCACTTTGAAACCCTTGAAGAGCCATAAAAAATTCAATAAAGCTAAGTATTGATGCAAAACAGTACCTGAACAGAAAACAGATAACAAACCTGGCACAGAGGCATAATATACTAGCAATGGAGCATGTCAGAGATCTAGACATCTGTTGGTATTCTCTCTCTTCCAAAATACAAAAATATACTAATTTTATGAATTGCTATATTAATAAATTCATCTTTCCAGAGTTGGAATAGCCAACACAAGTGGAAATTCTTTACTTTATTAAATTGTCACCAAGAGGGAATGAAATGGATGCTATGTGAAAATGATGGATACTTTTGGGAAAAGTAAAGGCACAATATAATGATTTTGATAGTGGAGAAATGAGCCAGAAATGGTCTAAAATGGAAAAAAAGATTTGGAAAGAAGAAATTTCAAATGAATTTGTGAAGGAAAAACCATACCTACCATACATTTAAATTCTCCAAGAAGCATTATCGCAAGTATGATGGAAAATTCTCAAGAATGAAATTTTGAATTAAGAAATTATCCTAATGAGGGAAATAAGCCCCCCCCCCCACTGTCTACTCCTAGGTTTCAAATAACCCCTTATGACCCTCAGGTAATTATTAAAGTTTAAATTAAAAAAGAATTGTTGATCTATATTGACCAGGGGTCTGTATTTAGCATCATACTATTTAATGAAGAGTTTTCATCATGGGAGGGATAAGGGGACCATTATTAATTTTTTTGAAGTATTTAAAGACAATTCCTGTGTAAGAAGAATTAGAGTCCCCATATTTAAGTAAGAATATTCTCTCCAAAGTGAATAGCAAAGTCTAAATTGTTCAATAAATGCCCTTTTCTTTATTCTAATTCTTCACCTCACTGCAGTCTTTGTCAATATCAATCACTTTCTTCACCTTGATATACTGTTTTCCTTAGTTTTCTTTTATACTTATCTATCTTGGTCCTCCTACATTCCCTGAATAATTCTCAGTTTTCTTTGCTGGATCTTCATCCAGGTCAACACCCCTCCCCCACACACTGGTGTTTCCCGAAGATCTGCCCTGATTCCTTTCTTTATATATTCTCTTTTGATCTAATTGAATATCAGTTGTTTTTATGTAGAAGACTCCCAAATCTGTGTATCAGTCTTAATTGCTATCCTGAACTGCAGTACCTTATCATCAATTATATCATCTTTTGGACATGTCAGAATGGATGATCAACAGCCATTTCAATCTCAACATTTCCAAACAGACTGCATTTTTTTTCTACAAAATACTCTTGTCCCCATTTTAACAGTTAATAAGAGGACATCTTTTTATTCACCCATACTTGCTCAGTGATGTCCTCAATGGATGAGATGATCCTCTACGAAATGTCCTTCCCCTTCCCTTTCTTTCATTTTCTTCTCAACTCTGTTGTCTTGTTTCTGATAGCATCATCATTCAATTGAAACTACCTCACAACTGAATTATTTCAATAACTTTCTGGATCATCTTCCTGTCTCATATCTTTCCCCCTTTCCAATCCATGTAACATTTAGCTATCAAAGTGACTCTCCAAAATACCCTCTCTGACCATGTTACCACACTCCTCAAATCAACAAACTCCAGTAGCTCTGTATTGCCACCAGAATCAAATAAAAAAAAAATCATCTGCCTGATTTTTAAAGCCATTCAAAATATGGCCCCTTACTGCCTTTCCACTATCCTTGCATCTTAGTCCCCTCTATGTCCTCTGTAACATGAAAACTGCCTTGTGCTTCCTCACACAAGACCCTCTATCTTCCAATTGTACATTATCATTGGCTATCCCCTAATTCTGAAACAACCTTCCTTACTTCCTTGGATTCCTTTAATCTCATTTAAAATCTCACATTCTGAAAGAAGACTTTCTCAATTCCTCTTAACACTAGTGTCTTTTCTCTAAGATATTCTCAAAATCATATGTAGATATCTTCTGTGTTCATATTTGTTAGCATGCTGTCTTGCCTATTAGACTATTAATTATTTAACCACCTATGGCCTCCAGCCCTCAGCACAGTGTGTGGAACTTAATAAATGCTTGTTGACTTGTCTTCCATGTAATATATAATCTAGTGACCTGGGCACTCTTGCTAGCATGATCCTTGAAAAAAACACTTTGTCTCCAGACTCAGCAGCTTTGCACAGGCTGTTCCCATTGCTAGAATGTTCTTCCTCCCCACTCCCATCTCCTGAGATTTTGGCTTCTTTTCAAGACAGCCTACATCACACCTTCTTCAAGTAGGCTTTTCTTTCTACTCAATATTTATCATTCGTAGCTTTCCTTTGAGATTACCTTCCATTATACTGTGAGTATACTTAATATGTACATAGGTATTCAAATGATTTCTCCACGTTAGAATGTGACCTCCTTGAGGTCACAGACTATGTTTTTTTCTTTTCCTTGTTTCTCCAATCCTTAAAGACTTTGCATGACACATAGTAACCATAAACAAACAAACAAAAACCTTGATGACTGTCCCGTTTGATCACATAGGGAAGATGCAGGAACCATCAAAGGAAGTTGCAAAGAAAAAATACAAGCTTGACATGAGGACAATAAGAAACTTTGTAACAATTAGAACTATTGAAAAATGGAATCACCTCAGGAAAAAGTGGATCCCTTGCACTAAATGAGAGAATATTTATTTAAAAAAATCATGCTTAGGACAATACCTGGCACACAGCAGGTGCTATATAAATGCTTATTCCTTTCCTTTTCCTTCCCCTTTTCTTCTCTTCCCTTCATTAGAAGTCTTCAAAGATTTAATGATTATCATCTGTCAGCAGTCCCAGAAGGGATTTTTTTCGGATACGGGTTAGACTAGCTGCTTCCTCAGGGCACACCTAACTCATAAATTTATTGGTTTTGTGATTTTGTGATCTATGTGCCTCAGTTTTCTTACCTATGAAGTGAATGTAGAAGATCAGATGGCCTTTTTTTGGGGGGGGGGGGAGATTGCCTTAGCAATGATAATTAAGTCAGTATAGATTTAAATGTTAAGAAAAATTATTATAATAGAAGTGGGCCATTAACTGGACCTCAAAATATGCATAATTCGAATAGGTGGAAAGGAAAGAAAATAGACATTGGTGGCTGGAGGGAACAGCATAGAAAAAAGTAAAGTTGTGGGAATGAGCAGTTGTTTTTTTTTTTTAACAATTGTCTTGGTTGTTATGCAAAGTGAATGTTGCAAAATAATATGAGACTTTTATAAGTAGTGGAGAGGAAGGTTTTGAAGGTTAATATGAGAATATAATTCCTTAGAGTCTTTGAGAATGGGGCCTATACGTAGAGAAGAATGGTAAACAATGAGTAAAAGGGAAGCAACCTCCTAGAAGAAAAAAAAATTATCTTAATTAATGATGCAAGAAAATATACTATACTAACTGTGCAGGTTTAGACCATCAGAATACCCTATCAATGACTGATATAAGAAGTAATGATAAAATTTGAAGATGTGGTACTAAACTCAGTGAATTTTATCACACAATTGACTGAATATACTGCAAAGAAGAGCATTAAGTATTGATATCTGATAGTCTAGCCCATAAAAATTTCCTACCAAGACATCAGTATTTTATGACAGCAAATATGTGAGGTCAGGCTTCTTTTTTCTACTGCATTGGTCTTGCTATAGGATTGGAAGATCTCCAGTTTGAAACTTTTTTATGGAACTAGTGAAGGATACACTATTCTTTTTATTCAACCAACTAATTCATTCACCCTGTTATTCAGTTCTGGGTAAGCTAGTATAAGAAAAGTGTAAAATCATTTAGACCTATGCAAAACCATCTCAATGATTGAGAGTAATTGTAATGTATGAGTCACATAAAAGGGTTTCATTGGAATTTCTCAAGCATTTATTAAGTACCTACCATCAGGAAGTATTTTGTTAGATAAGGAAGATTAAAAAAATAGGTAAGATATTATGCCTCCCCTCATTGAGTGTACTTCCTCTGGTTGGGAGAATATGATGTATGTATGTTAAGGATTCCTGTGGCTTGTGATTTGCTCTGCTGCTGCTCCTTTGCAATTTCTAGGCATTTCATCTCCTCTGGTAGAATCCTTCTCTATGTGATATTACTTCCAATAGAGACATGAACCCCTTAAAACAATAGCTGTCAGATATCCATAATAATACACAAAATATCCACAATACAGCATATTTCTTGACACACAAAACAATGAAATCAATGCTTTTCCTTTCATTTGTTTCCCACATTCCCAAAAATATGTATTCCAAGGATTTTGTAAAGAGGAAAAAATTATTATTTTTACACAAAGAATGATCTAAGAGCCAAAACAGTAGCAAAGAACTAGAGACACTGCCAATTGGGAAATGATTTAATAAATTATAGTTGACTGTAACTGAATATTGTCGTAAACATTGTAGTTGTTAACATAGGTACATAAATATTTTTCAAACTAGTCTCTTAAAAATGTTTGGAAAAAATTCACATTAAAATAAGATTTAAAAGGAAATAATATAGGGAATTTTGAAGTTACTAAGATTCGATTCACTTTTACCCTGAGATTCTACTGCTGGGAATATTACCCAAAGAGATCATTGACAGAAAGAAAGACTCAAAATATACCAAAACAGTAGCAAAGAACTAGAGACACAGCCAATTGGGAAATGATTTAACAAATTATAGATGACTGTAACTGAATATTGTTGTAAACATTTGTGAGGGCAGCTGGGTGCAGATGTCAAGAAATGTGAATGTCAATTATGTGCTGCAATGTCAATTTTTTTGTTTGTAGCTTATTTATGCTGAAACTTTTAGTTATGAATCATGGTTTTTTTTTCATTAAGGATGGAAACATGTTTTTGAAAAATATAGATGAAGAGTGTATTCTGGGAAGATGGTGGAATAGGTCAGAAAATTCCAAACTCTCCAGGTTTCCCTCATGAACAAGAGAAAAATAGCACTTCACGGCAAACATAAGAATGTAAAAAATAAAGAGTTCAGGCAGAGTAGTAGTTATCTCAGGAAAATGGGAGAAAAATGGAAGAAAAATCCCATGGCTGAGGTTTAGTCCCTGTGATATATAAACACTTCTAACCTAGTTCCACTGAAACAGCAAGTGGCAAGCCCTGAAGTTAGCCTCAATGAGAGGTACCCTTGGGCCCAGGCACAGGAGTTTTCACCTCCCAGACAGTGTGGGAACTGCTGATAAAGAATGTGAGATGCAGCTGTGCTGAGATGTGGTCCAGAGTGAGAAGGAATCAGCACATACCCCAGTAAATGCAGAAGAAATGGGTTAGAGACACTTCTGGCTGTGGTCACTTATAGGAGGCTTTGGTTTTAGGACAGAAAAGAGAACTAAAGCAGAACCTGAGGTTGGAGACACCTTGGAACCAAGGATCCACCTTGGAACTAGAGGTGATTAGAATAAGTTACTATAAATAAAAAAATAAATCAAATTAAATTAAAATGAGCAGGCAAAGGAGAAAGAATCCAACCATAGAAATTTTTTGTTTGTTTGTGAATAGAGAGACCTTGAGGATACATCATCAGAGGAAAATACTGAGGTTAAAAAAAAACCTCTCCTACACCAAGGAGCAATGTTAAATGGTCACTTCCCAAAAAAGATTTCATAAAAGAATGTAAAAAAAAAAAGAATTTAAAAATCAAATGAGAGAGATTGAGGAAAAATTTTAAAAATAAGATCAATCCAAGAAAAACAAAATTGTGAAAAGAAAGTTAACCAATTGGAAAGGGAGATCCAGAATATTAAGGAAGAAAATGCCTTCTTGAAAAGCAAAATTTGATAAGGGCAAGGCAACAAAGTTGAGACCATGAAATAAATATTAAACAGATCCAAACTAATGAAAAAATAGAAGGCAATGTGAAATATCCCATAGGAAAAGCCACTGACCTGGCAAATAAATTCAGGAGAGGCAATTTAAAAATTATTGGACTATGCAGGAAGATGTGGCGATGGATGATGTGGCACAGTGAAGCACAGACAACATGGTGTGTGGAGGCCCAGACGACATGGCACCCAGACACTCAGACAAGGCCTTGTCAATGTGGTAGTAAGTTGATCCACCAACCACAAAGGCCATTCCCAGGCCTATCACCACAAGGCTGGGATTGGCCGGAGGTGGGTAAGAGACAAATTTCCCTGCCTGGCAGGGATAGCAGGTATTCCTGGGACTAGGAACCCACAGCCTGGAAATTTATAAAGCCCCTATCTGAACATCCAGGTACCAGGATGGGAGAGTGAACCTCAACTGCTCCAATCCTCCCCTCTGACCATGAAAACAAAGTAATTATTGCTCCAGAGAAAAATTTTAAGCAGTAAAGGCTTGGGAACCCTGGAAGAAGGATATGGCTAAGGTCCTACCTCAAAATGGGTAAAAAGCAGACAGCAAAAATAAAGACTCTAGAATCCTATTATTGTGAGAGGGAGGAACCAAACTCAGAAAGAGAGACTATTGACTTCACACCCCCACCTGAAGCCTCAACAGGGAATATGAATTGGTCTCAAGCACAGGACGTATTCTTAGATGAGTTCAAAAAGAACTTTGAAACCCAAATTAGAGCAGTAGATGATAAAATCAATACTTTTTAAATCAAAATTGAAAAATTGGAAAAACATTGCAATGAAGAAAACCTCTCCTTAAAAAGAAAAATGTGTGAACTAAAAATGAAATTTGAACATATGGAAAAGGAGCTTTAAAAACCTACTGAGGAAAATAATTCGCTAAAAATTAGAATCAACCAAACTGAAGCTAATGACTCTGAGGCACTAAGGATCAGTCAAACAAAATATCAAGAATGAAAAATTAGAAAAAAGAGGTAAAATATCTCAGTGGAAAAATAATTGACCTGGAAAACAGATCCAGGAGAGATAACCTGAGAATTATTGGTCTACCAGAAAATCATGATGAAAAAAATGAGCCCAGACAACATCTTCCAAGAGCTTATCCTGGAAAACTGACTGAGATCCTAGAACCAGAGGGATAGAAATCTAGAGAATCCCCTGGATATCTCCTGAAAGGGATCCCAAATTGAAAAGTCTGTGAAAAGTTGTGGTCAAATTCCAAAACTATAAGGTAAAGGAGAAAATACTACAAGCAGCCACAAAGGAACAATTCAAATATCACAGCACCGCAGTGAGGATCTGGCAGCTTATACACTGAAAGATTGGGGGAATGGGAATATGAATTTTCACAAGGCAGAGGAGCTTGGGCTACAACCCAGGATCAACTATCCACCAAAATTTAAGTGACATTGAAAGAACAAGTGATTCCAATACTTTACAAACCATTTGGGAAAATTGGAGAAGGAATCCTACCAAATTCTTTTTATGACACAAATATTGTACTATACCTAAATTGGAAAAAGACAAAACAGAGAAAGAAAATTATAGACCAATTTCCCTCATGGATATAGATACAAAAATTTTAAATAAAATATTAGCAAAAAGACTACAGCAGCTTATCACAAGAATCATACACTTTTATCAGGTAGGATTTATTCCAGGAATGCAAGGATGCTTCAAATTAAGAAAAGTATCAGTATAATTGATCATATCAACAACAAAATTAGCAGAAACCATAAGATTACCTCAACAGATTAAGAAAAGGCTTTTAACAAATTAGAACACCCATTCATATTTAAAACAATAGAAACCATAGGAATAAACAGAGTCTTCCTTAAAATAATAAGTAGCAACTATATCAAACCATTAGCAAATATTGTATGTAAAGGGCATAGGCCAGAAGCATTTCCAATAAGATCAGGGGAGAAATAAGGATATCCATGATCACTCCTCTTATCCAATTTGGTACTAGAAATGTTAGCAGTAGTGATAAGAGAAGAGAAAGAAACTGAGGAATCAAATTAGGCAAAGAAGAGATTAAGCTTTCACTCTTTGCAGATGATATGATGATATACTTAGAGAATCCTAGGGAATCAAGTAAAAAGTTGCATAAGATAATAAACAAATTTGGCAAAGTTGCCAGTTATAAAACAAACCTACATAATCTGTGTATATATATCCTATATATCTGTAATGAAACCCAACAGCAAGAGAGAGAAAGAGAAATCCCATTTAAAGTTTCTGCAGACATTACAAAATATCTGGGAATCTACCTGCCAAAACAAACCCAGGACTTTTATGAACACAATTACAAAACACACAAATAAAATGAGATCTCACTAATTGGAAAAACATCAATTGCTCATGGCTTGTTTGAGCCAATATAATAAAAATGACAATTTTACCTAAATTAAGTTACATATTTAGTGTCATACCAATCAATCTAACAAAAAATTATTCTGTAGAGCTAGAAAAAATAGTAACAAAATGCATTTGCAAGGAAAAAAGCTCACAGATATCTGTTGGGGGCGGGGGTAAAAGGGTTACGTAGTTTGGGTGTGGCTTAGCTAGCTTGCTGTGCCATATAAGGTAATAAATGTAATCCGAGCCTGTGATTGGATGAGGGATGGTGATAAAAGACCTGAATGCG